>CM035406.1:107124746-107319746 GCA_020310875.1 Ceratopteris richardii
GATCAAGCTCTCATAGTGCCTCTTTTGCATCAAATTGCTATGCTATGGCTGCATCTAGTCTCTCTGATGAGAATGAGCCTGTTTTGTTTGATGAAGCACAAAATTTAGAAAATTGGATGGTTGCTATGCAATCTGAATATGATGCTATAATGAAGAATGGTACTTGGTCTTTATGTGACTTGCCTCCTGGCAAGAAGGCCATTGGCACTAAGTGGGTATACAAGCTGAAGCATAAATTGGATGGTACAGTTGACAGGTATAAGGCTAGGCTTGTTGCAAAGGGTTATGCGCAGGAAAGAGGCATTGATTTTGATGAGACCTTTGCACCTACATGTTGTATGACTACTGTTCGGAGCATTTGTGCACTTGCAGCCCATCATGGTTGGAATGTACATCAGTTGGACATTAAAACAACATTTTTGAATGGTGACTTGCATGAAGAAGTGTATGTTTTTCAGCCCCATGGCTTTGTGCAGAAAGGGCATGAAAACCAGGTGTGTAGGTTAAAGAAGGCATTATATGGTTTAAAGCAAGCACCACATGCTTGGTATGAGAAGATACATGCCTATCTGATTGCTCATGGTTTTGAAAACAGTCCAACTGAAAGCACCTTATATGTTAAGCGTGCTAATGATGTGCTTCTGATCATTGTTGTCTATGTTGACGACATGCTGCTCACTGGTCCTATTGAGAAGCATATTGCTGATTTTAAGGCTGATTTGCATGCCTCATTTGAGATGTCTGACTTGGGGCATTTGCATCACTATTTGGTCATTCAGTTTATGCAAGTTGATGGTGGAATGGCTTTGTGTCAAACGAAATATATTGACACATTATTGCAACATTTTGGCCTTGAAGACTGTAAGCCTATTGCCACTCCTATGGAGACAGATTTACGATTGAGTCTTCATGATGCTGGAGATGCATTTGATGCTATTCTCTATCAGCAGGCTGTTGGATGCTTGATTTACTTATGCATTACTTGGCCAGATATTCAATTTGCTGTCTCACTGATGAGCACGTTTATGCATTGCCCAGGAGTCAAGCATTGGCAGGTGGTTAAGCGCATCTTTTGCTACTTCAGTGGTACTCGGGTACTTGGGTTGTTTTATCCCAAGGTGGGATCACTACCTCCAGATTTGCATGCTTTTTCTGACTCTGATTGAACTGGTTGCTATGACACTCATGTGTCCACTAGTGGCTTTTGCTTCATGCTTGGTAGCTCATGTATATCTTGGTTGAGCAAGAAGCAGCCTACTGTGGCCACTTCCAGTTGTGAGGCTGAGTATAGGGCAGCTTTCACAGCTACTATTGAGTGTGTGTGGCTCAGACACCTTATGGCTGATTTGGGTGTTGGTCAGTCTTTTGCCACCACCATCTGCACTGACAGTCAGAGCGCATTGGCAGTTGCGAGGAACCCTGTGTTCCATGCTCGCACTAAGCACATTGAGGTGCATTATCATTATGTCAGGGAGAGGTTCTCTGCTGGGGAGATCAGCTTGGCATATAAGCCCACACAGGAGAACATTGCAGTTTTCATGAAGGCTCTGCCTAGGGAGAAGTTTGAAGCTTTCCGCAAAGCTTTGGGCTTACTTCCTTTTGTGGAGTGATTTCCACATAGCTTGGCACTTCCTTATACATGAGTGCCAGCTACTTGTTCACCGCATCACTCTCAGGGAGGATTTGTTGATATATTTAGGTAGTGATGTGTGTGAACACTCTAGGACCACCGAGGCACTTTTTTCCCTCTTTAGGAGGTTTTTTCCCCCCGGCTTGTATATATGCCTATTGCCCTAATGGGCTACTTATCTTTGTACATTCTCTACTAATACATTGAGTATTGTGTGTTGTGCTCCAAGCTTCTTCTTCTTCCTTGTGTTGTTTGCGTGCTTCCGCAGACATCTAACTCCAACACCTTATTCATTTTCCACATACTTATGCCACATTTTAATTTTTTCAAAAGCATTAGCCTTCTCTCAAATGAAATAATAGTTGACTAATAACAAAAATTAGAAAGATCCTCCTAAAGCAAGTGTAGACATTTTACCACAGAGATGATCATGCACCAACTCTAGAGGAGTCGGAGCTTGATTGTCGATCTCTCATGGAAATGCATTTCATTGTTGTCTGCCCATCATGCAAGGTTCCTATAGCTTTGAAAAAGCAAGCAAATAAGCGACCATCCCTGTTCTTTTCATCTCCTTCAAAATTGAAAATTTGAGATGCCCAAATCGTTGATGCCATAATTTGATTACATCTTTATCTTTTCTAGCAGTTGAGGCAGTTAACTCATACAAGTTATCATGTTTTATGCCTTTTCTACTACATTACCCGACGGATCCATGATTTTTGCACCACTCTTATTGTAGTGAACTTCGAGTCCAAAATCTATTATTGCAAAAACTAACAACAAATTTCTTTTAAGTGTAGGTACATAGAGAATGTCAGATAACTTCTTCTCAACACTTGGGGAAGTGATAAAAGAGATGGTTCTTGTTCCTTCAACTAGATACTTGGAGTAATTTCCCACCACTATGTTGATAGAGGCACTATGGAACTATACCAATCCTTTTTGCTGGTCATATGGCGAGAAGTTCCCTAGTGCCATTATTTTCATAGAGGCACTGGGGAACTATACCAATCCTTTTTCCTAGTCATATGGCGAGAAGCTCCACTATCTAAAATCCATGGTTCATCAAGACGAGCTTGAATGGATGACATACTGTTAGAAAATGATGATCAAGAGGAATAACGTAGTGGAATAAGATCGATAGGTAGAGTAGTGAGAAGCAGAATAGACTAGCAAAAAAATACACAGATAGAGAGATAGAGAACTCAAATTCTCAAATTGCCAACAACAATGTATATACACTGATGATATTGTCCACCTGTGTGCTCCCATTGTGGAGTTTCAATGGCGATATAGATAGATTCTAGATGAAGGGCTTTATAGTGTGCATAACCATGATTTACCTCAGTACTCAGGCCTGCCTAATTCTCTAATTTAGGCATGATCTCTGGGATTGCCTGATGGTGTACTGTAGGTGTAACAAATCTCTGGACAGAACTTAGACCATTGGAAAAATTTGGAGACCAAACTGGTAATCAAAAATCTAGATATGTTGACTAGTGAACTAGCCACTATAATTTCGGACTAGAATCTCATATAAATCATCATAATTTCGGATTGGTTGACTACTGAACTGTCATAGCTCCAAAATTTTGGTGTGACTAAAGTATATGCCCTGGTTAGCCTTCTAACTAGACTCACAGATCATATGGAACTTTTGCTGGTCTCATGTAGACCTCATCACAAATGTTCGGACTCTCATAATGGCTTCTCCTCATAATGGGGGCCGTACAACTTAGAGTACCATGGATCATTTGCGGTCACGTGTGTGTGGAGTATTGAGTATATCTAACACCCTTCCTCAATGTCCGCCTACTGTGAACTACCTTCTTGGTCCAATGCCAAGCTTTTGAAGATGTTGATGCAGTTTCTCTTTACCTACATCCTTCGTGAAAATGTTTGCTCCATTTTCATTTGATCGATAATAGCTCAACTCCACAACTCCGTCCTTGATCAACTCTCACACATATTGATACTAGATTTCTATGTGCTTAGTACGTGCATGACATTCTTGGCGATGGCTATGCAACTCTAGTTGTGACATCTCAACCTTGTAGCCTCCTGTCCTTGAATTCCTATATGCCATAGGAACCTTCTCAACCATACTGCTTCACATGCAGCAAAGCATGCTGCTTTGTACTCAGCTTCAGTAGAAGATAGTGCCACGGTCAGTTGCTTCTTATTGATCCAAGAAACAATCGCTGAACCTAAAGAGAAGCAATATCCAAAAATTGATTTTTTGGAATCAATATCCCTACCCAATCTGAGTCACAGTATCCACTCATAGATGATCCTTCACCGTAAATAATGGCATACTCAATGGTTCCTTTGACGTACTTGAGTATCTGCATGCATGCCTTCCAATGAGTTAGACATGGCTTATTAGAAAACCTATTTACTGCTCCAACAACATAAGAGATGTTTGGTCTGCTATTACACAAGTAAATGAGACTTCCAGCTAATCTCCTATATCTTCCAATATCCACCGGAGGTGAAGTATCTTCAATAGATAATTTTGTGTTGACTTCCATTGGCGTAGAGATTTCTTTGCAATCCTCCATGTCAAATGCCTTCAACACCTGCCTCACATACTTTTGTTGTGAGATAAAGATCATCCCTGGTTCTTGCCAAACTTCAAGACCTAAGCAATAATGCATTAAGCCCAAATCCATCATTTCAAATTATGAACTCAAGGCATCTTTTGTTTGTTTGAGAATTGCATCATCATTTTTTATGATTATAAGGTCGTCCACATAGAGTACAAGCACAATTGTCTTCCCTCTTGTCTTTAGAACATACAAATTAGCATAAGAAGCACATCTCTTGAATCCTATATCAAAAAGATACCTATCTATTTGTGGGTACCAAGCTCTTAGGGCTTGTTTCATCCCATACAATGCCTTTTTTAGTTTACATACTTTTTTCTCTGAATGGGGAGACTCAAATCATGATGGTTGAGATACATATACCTCCACCTTGAGGTCTCCATTCAAGAACGTTGATTTGACATCCATGTGGTATACTGCCCATCGTTTATGTGTAGCCATAGATAGTACTAGCCAAATAGTAGTCATCCTTGCTATCAGGGCAAACAATTCACCGAAGTCAATGCCTTCGACTTGGGAATAGCCTTATGCAAAAATTCTAGCTTTTTACTTCTCCACAGTATCATCGTTTAGCTTCCAGATCCACTTGGTGCCTATGACCTTTCGCTTTTGAGGTCGCTCCACTAGCTCCCAAGTTATTCTTCATGATATTGTTGTATTTTGTTTGCACAATAGTTTTCCGGTTTGAATCATGGAGTGCTTCTTCAGCATTGATCAGTTCCTTTAGTTGTTTGATGATAATCTCAGCCACCAATGTTGAGTTTACAATATGGGCCTCTGCTCATCTCTATTCCTCTATTCTCTGTGACCGCCTTGGACCATCTGCAACCTATTCAATTGATTGTAGGATGGGATTTGCAGAATCATAGAGCTGCCTCACCCACTATGGTAATGGTTTTTCCATTTGAGTGATAGTAGGTTGGTGACTTTTAGGTCTCATCATCTGAGGATGATGCTTCCTTCTCTTCTATAGAAGGGCTAGCTCTTCAGCCAGGTTCATAGTGAATACTTCTTTGTCTTATGATAGAGTGGATGATCTTTTTGCCTCTTCCACCACATGTGGCTTCTTCTCTTGAACACCACATCATGACTCGCTATGATCTTCTTTGCCTCAAGGTTATAAAGATTGTAAGCTTTCTTCTCGTCACTACATAACACTACTTTGAAATGGGAAATAGAAGGCTTTCTACTAGTGCATGCTTCTTGTGGATTCTTTCCATCAAGTGCCTTAGTGTAGTTACGATTCAAGATGTAAACAACCATGTTTATAGCCTTTGCCCAAAAGTGATTAGGTAGTCCTTTTCCCTTCAACATGCACCTTGCCATTTCCAGGATGGTTCAATTCCGGCGTTCAGCAACACCGTTCTGTTGAGGATTATGCACCGCTCTGAGTTCATGCTTGATTCCTTTGCCCTTGCAAAAATCATCAAATTTTGTTGACGTGAACTCACTGCCACCATCTGTCTTTAACTTCTTTATCTTTTTCCCAATTTCAATTTCAACAAATTGAAGCCATTCTTTAAACTTACCAAAAGCTTGAGCCTTATCACGAAGAAAGTACACCCACATCTTCCTACTGTAGTCATTAACAAGTAACATGAAGTAGGAAGATCCTCCCAAAGCTTATGTAGGCATTTTTCCGCACAAGTTAGCATGCACCAACTCAAGAGGACTGCTTGCTCTATTCTTGCTTACTTGTGGAAATGACTTCCTCTACTACTTGCCCATCATGCAAGCATCACACGGTTGTTTCATCTCTACTACAAAAGGGAGCTGAGCAACCATATCTTTCTGATGCATCTCTTTCAATATCGGGTACTCAATGTGGCCAAATCTCTCATGCCAAAGCTTACTTGTGCCCACACTTCTTGTGGCTATAAGAGTGGACAACTCATATAGGTTGTTCCTCCTTATTCTGGTTCCAACAACATTGTTGTTCTGGTCCAAAATCTCAGCTCTTGTCTTGTTGAAAGACACCTGATTACCTTGATCAATTATAGAAGCTATCAAAAGTAAATTTTCTTTGGTTTGTGGAACATACAACATGTCCGAAAGCTTTCTAATGTCCCCATTATAGTTAATGAAAGACACCATAGCTTTGCCCTTAGCCGGACATCTTGCATTGTTTCCTACGTTTACCATGAGAGGTTCCTCTAGAGGCTGTAGGGAAATGTAAAGGTCTTTTTTGCTTGTCATATGATGAGAGACACCACTGTCCAATAGCCATGAGTCATCTGTAGCTGAATCTTCAACTGAGGAACACATTTCCTCTACTGTAACAAACAACTCAAGCTCGATTTTGGTAGTGTTAGCAACCTCCTTGACCTTATGACTTTTCGAAGAACCACTCTTCTCCTCTACCTTCTTAATGCAATAATCTTGGTTTCTGTGGCCTTTCTTCCTGTAGTGGAAACACTCTCCCTTGAACTTCTTCTTGAACTTCTTCTTGTACTTCTTCTTTTTGTCCCCATCTTTTGAAGAATCAATTTTCGTACCTTTGGCATTTACCATGAATGTAGCTTCTACTTTGCCACTATCATTCCTTGCCTTGAGCTAAAGCTCCTCCTCCATGAGTAAGGCACTAAATTCTTCAAAGGTTAGTGGTTGTGGTCTAATCTATGTATTAAGGACAATTACCAGACCATCAAACTTTGGTGGATAAATTTGAAGATAACGTCAAGATAGTTCTTCACTTGAATTTGGCACACCTACTCTCGCCATCTAATCCCGTGATTCTTTATGTGATTGATAAACACTTCAACAATCTTCCCATTGTCAAATCTCTTTGTTGCTACATGATTCTCCAAGTTCTGGATTTGTGTCTGATTTCGAGTTTCATATTGATTTCTCAATATGTTCCAAGCCTCACATGCCTTTGTGGTCTGCTGAATAAGAGTCAGAATGGTGTCAAAAGTACTTAGAACTAGAGTACAGAGTGCATTTGCATTCCCATGCTTCTAAGCTCGTAAAAGATCAGCATCAAGAGGAATCATTTGACCAAGATTATTTGAATCAGGTGTTTCTTGGGGCTCACAGTCAGTCCCAAGTACACTGTTGAATAGCTCATAAGAGTCAAGGATAAAGGTGATTTTAACTTTCCACAAGGTGTAGTTAGTACCATCAAGTTTACCTTCTGTGAAGGCTAGTGGTTGCATCTGCAATGTTTGCACAACTAGCATCATTACTATTCCGATTTGTGTTCTGCATGCTCCTACTGATGAGTCACCTTGGTTTCCAATAGTGAACGATGACAATATGCTAGACATCTTCTCTCTTAAGTCGTACACTCTTGAATTTGTTGGAATTTCAACTGGTACAAGCTATGGATCCAATCCCATCAATCCAAAATTATTGAAAATAATGTACTCTTGAGAGCCAACTTTTTTTCAAACAATGGATTGTAAATGGACCAGAAGCACACATGTAACCAAAAAAGATAGCATATGATCATACCATGTTGGGTTTATCTAACTCACACTTAGATGCTTCAACAACATGGAAAAAATATGCATTCAAAATAGAATCATTGACCCCATTCGAAGGTTTATCATTTTTTAGTCATGATAAGAAATCGACCACTGCATGTGAATAACTTGGTCAATGGGCAACATCATAATCAAATCCTATAGAAGTAGTACCCACTAGCTAATAGACTAAAATATCACTAGATTATCTGAGTCATTATATGCAGGCTTCATCATCAAGCACTGGTCTTAGTGCTCCAGTCAATGTTAATGTTGCACCTATTCGAATTCATTGTTTGCATTCACTAAAGGGAAGCTAGATGGAACCAACTAGATGCTTTAGAAGTTCAAACTTTCTCTAATCTTGGAATCCTACAAATTACTTGAAACTATCAGATTTAAGGAACTTATTGGTGTTTGGCTATGGTGTGTTTTATACATGAAGTTCCAACTGTGGTCTTGGATGCTCGTTTTGGCCTTGCCGACGGTCACTGCCATGCATTGCTCACTATTCATAAGATTTTTCAAAGTGATCTTTGGTGGCCCACATTGCATAAGGATGTTCATGATTTGGTTCAACAATGTGATCCCTATCAAAGGATAAGTGAACCTCGAGATGTGCGTTGATTTTTTCTTGAGCCAATGTTTCCTCTCGAACCCATTTAGACATGGGTTCTTGATTTTATTGATCTGATTTGACCATTAGCAATCCCTTCAAGAAAAACCTTTTTTTTTTACTTGCACATATTATTATACTTGATGGGTAGAAGCTTAGGCCCTCAAGCTGTTGGAGATAGACGTTTGCGAAAGTACGCGAATAGCACAAGGAAGGAGAAGAAGCTTGGAGCACAATACACAATACTGAATGTATTACTAGAGAATGTACAAAGATAAGTAGCTCATTAGGGCAATAGGCATATATACAAGCCGGGGGAAAAAAACCTCCTAAAGAGGGAAAAAAGTGCCCCGACGGTCCTATTGTGTTCACACACATCACTACCTAAATATATCAACAAATCCCCCCTGGGAGTGATGCGCTGAACAAGGAGCTGGCACTCATGTATAAGGAAGTGCCAAGCTATGTGGAAATCACTCCACAAAAGGAAGTAAGCCCAAAGCGATGCGAAAAGCTTCAAACTTCTCCCTAGGCAAAGCCTTCGTGAAAAGGTCTGCAATGTTCTCCTGCGTGGGCACATATGCCAAGCTGATCTCCCCAACAGAGAACCTCTCCCTGACATAGTGATAATGCACCTCAATGTGCTTAGTGCGAGCATGGAACACAGGGTTCCTCGCAACTGCCAATGCGCTCTGATTGTCAGTGAAGATGGTGGTGGCAAAAGTTTGACCAACACCCAAATCAGCCATAAGGTGTCTGAGCCACACACACTCAACAGTCACTGTGAAAGCTTCCCTATACTCAGCCTCACAACTAGAAGTGGCCACAGTAGGCTTCTTCTTGCTCAACCAAGATATACATGAGCTATCAAGCATGAAGCAAAAGCGACTGGTGGACACACGAGTGTCATAGCAACCAGCCCAATTAGAGTCAGAAAAAGCATGCAAATCTGGCGGTAGTGATCCCCCCTTGGGATAAAACAACCCAAGTAGCCGAGTACCACTCAAATAGCGAAAGATGCGCTTAACTGCCTGCCAATGCTTGAATCTTGGGCAATGCATAAACGTGCTCATCAGTGAGACAGCAAACTGAATATCTAGTCGAGTAATGCATAAGTAAATCAAGCATCCAACAGCCTGCTGATAGAGAACAACATCAAATGCATCTCCAACATCATGAAGACTCAATCATAAACTTGTCTCCATAGGAGTGGCAATAGGTTTACAGTCTTCAAGGCCAAAACGCTGCAATAATGTGTCAATATATTTCGTTCGACACAAAGCCATTCCACCATCAACTTGCATAAACTGAATGCCCAAATAGTGATGCAAATGCCCCAAATCAGCAATATGTTTCTCAATAGGACCAGTGAGCAGCATGTTGTGAAAATAGACAACAATGATCAGAAGCACATCATTAGCATGCTTAACATATAAGGTGCTTTCAGTTGGATTGTTCTCAAAACCACGTGCAATCAGATAGGCATGTATCTTCTCATACCAAGCACGTGGTGCTTGCTTCAAACCATATAATGCCTTCTTTAACCTGCACACCTGGTTTTCATGCCCTTTCTGCACAAAGCCATGGGGCTGAAAAACATACACTTCTTCATGCAAGTCACCATTCAGAAATGCTGTTTTAATGTTCAACTGATGTACATTCCAACCATGATGAGCTGCAAGTGCATAAATGCTCCGAACAGTATTCATACAGCATGTAGGTCAAAGGTCTCATCAAAATCAATGCCTCTTTCCTGTGCATAACCTTTGCAACAAGCCTAGCCTTATACCTGTCAATTGTACCATCCGATTTACACTTCAACTTGTATACCCACTTAGTGCCAATGGCCTTCTTGCCTGCAGGCAAGTCACATAAAGACCAAGTACCATTCTTCATTATAGCATCATATTCAGATTGCATAGCAGCCATCCAATTTTCTAAATTTTGTGCTTCATCAAACGAAATAGTCTCATTCTCATCACAAAGACTAGATGCAGCCATAGCATAGCAATCTGATGCAAAAGAGGCACTATGAGAGCCTGAACGAGTACGATATGATAGAGGTGCATATAATTTGTTGTCACGCAAAGTTTGCACCAACCATTTTGGCATAGTTTTTGCCTGCTCAATATCAGCTCTCTCATCAACTAGTGCATCATGTAAATCTGCATCAGAAATGGAATGATCTGCATCATCACATGAAACCTGCAAAGGTTGAGAAGTTGCCTCATTGGGACCAACACTAGACTGTCCACCTATAAAAAGAGGCAGCAAAGTATCATACATGTCTTTGGAGCTAACAGATGTCTCTGTAGTACATGAAAGCAATGGCTGAATAGCATCTTCCACAGAAAACAATATCACGGCTAACCAGAATGCGTTTAGTCTGTGGATGATACAGACAATAGCCTTTACTTTTAGAACTGTACCCAACAAAAATACATTTTACTACTTTATCATCCAATTTTTTGTGATGTTGTTCAGGCACTAATGCATATGCCAAACAACCAAAAACACGCAGATGAGCAACTGATGGCTTGCGATAGACTGCAACGCTTTAGTGGGACACCTGTTCAGTACATATGCTGCATACATGACAACCTCAAGCCAGAAACTATGTGGTAAAGCCTGACTCTTGACCATACACCTCGCCATCTCCACGAGTGACCTATTTTTTCGTTCATCAACTTCCCACGTTCAACCAGAAATGCATTAAAATCAGATGACATATATTCCCCCCCTCGATCAGAACGAAGGGTGCCCATTTTACATGGTGACAGATTTTCAGCCAAAACCAAAAATTGTTTGAAGCACGTGAACACTTTGGACTTTGCCTTCAATGGATATACCCATGCATGCCTAGAAAAATCATCGATAAAAGTCACGAAGTAAAGATAATTCCCAAAAGAAGGTGTCTGCATAGGACCACAGACATCACTATGTACAAGCTGCAATTTCTGAGTAGCCCAAACTGAACCATCTTTTGGAAAGGATGAACACTGCATTTTGCCCAAAATACACCCTTCACAAACATGTTTTCTAGGTGCCTCAAGTTTGGGCAAAGAGGACACCATTTCAAATTTCTACAAGCATAGCAAACTAGTAAAGTTCAGATGACCAAAGCTTTGCATCAGACATAGCATGAGAATCATTTACTTCACATGCCAAATCATTTACAGATCTTCCATAGTCTATGAGCTTATACAACCCACAACATAAAATGCCAGAAGCAATAATCACATCGCCATTTGACAGATCATGAACTGTACACCTGTCATCAACAAATTTCACAACCAAGCCAATCTTGGCTAATGCAAAAACTGATAACAGATTCTTCTTGATCCCTGACACAAATAAAGCATTTGACAAAGCGAAAGAACTACCATCAGCAATAGTCAAAATGATCTTACCAACTCCCATAACAGGATAAGAGGAGTTGTTGGCACATGTAACAGTATTCCCTATAGGGGCAGGCTCGAGTGAAGAGAAGAAACTGCACTACGAGGTAATATGTTTGGTCGCCCCACTGTCAAAATACCAAACATCTGAGTCTACTGCAGACATGCACTGCTCATGAGAAGATGGGTCAAAACTGCAGATAGTAGTAAACGCCCATTCTTTTTCCTGCACAAGATTAACAGACTCTGTTTTTGGTGTAGAGGCCTCTGCAACAACCATTCGAGCCTCTTTCTTCTTTGCCTCTTTAGTAGCCAATTTTGGATAGTTCTTTATGATATGATCATTCCCTTTACAGTACTCACAAAACAAATTCTGCTTTTCTGATTTCTTCTCATCTTTATCTTCCTTCTTCAAATGTGCAGAATCAGCAGATTTCTGCTTAGTAGTTGAAGTGCTCCATTTTCCTTTGCCCTTTTGACTAGCCAGGAAAGCTTGATTTGCAACTCGCATAATGGACCTGTTCTACTTGGATTGATCATCTTGCAACAGATGAGAGACTAAATCCTCAAATGATAAGGCATTTGGATTGCCTTTCATCATCAATCGAAGAGTATAAGAAAAACTTTGATATGAATCAGGAAGACCATTCAGAACGGTCTGCACAAGTGAGCTATCTGGTATAACCTCAGCAGTAGAAATCAACTGTTCCTTCAAGTCTTTGATCTTCACCTTCATTCATGTGCTCACTCTCCAATTGTTTTCAGAGGTAAGCAACACGAGCCTCATTCCTAGCTTGGTACAATGTGGTAAGTGTATCCCAAGCATCCTTAGCTGTTCTGCAAGAGCGAATGTGAGGAATAATGGCACGTTTGACAGACAAAGCTATCAATGCATGTGCCTGGACATCTCTACCATCCCAGCGAATTTGCTCTGCAATAGGTGAAGCAAAAACCACAGCACGAATAGGAATATGTATAATATCACCACCTTCTACACCTTCTTCATCAGCTTCAGTACCTGCAGTTGTAACAGTTGCATGTGTGATAGGATGTTTTTTGACACCCTGCACAATGTTCCACAGTCCTTTTGCAACCAACACATGTCACATCATATAAGCCCATAATGGGTAGTTGGTACCATCCAACTTATCCTCAATAGGCAACATACCGAATACATCACTGCTTTCAGCCACGTCAGTGACTAAAATACCTTGATGCGAAAAATTGACTGTATCTCAAAAAGTTGAATAGAACTACCGAGACGAATTCTGCTAGACTTGTAGCAAACTTCAAAATGCTTATACTGGCGAACAAAAACTGGTATATAGCTTTGGCACAAAAAGACAAAATAGCCTACACAAGCACTGTAATAGTGCATTTGGAGGCAAAAACGAGCTCAGATCGCGATTTCGGCACCATAGAGCGAAGCAGTTTTTATCTTGAAAACACGTTGAGTATGCTCACAAAAATTCATGTGATTTTGAGACTGCAAATGGAGGAGTGTCGACGGCATCCTAGATGAAGCGATGACCTGCTCTGATACCAATTGTTGGAGATAGACGTCTGCGGAAGCACGCGAACAACACAAGGAAGGAGAAGAAGCTTGGAGCACAACATACAATACTGAATGTATTACTAGAGATAAGTAGCCCATTAGGGCAATAGGCGTATATACAAGCCGGGGGAAAAAAAACCTCCTAAAGAGGGAAAAAAGTGCCCCAGCGGTCCTAGTGTGTTCACACACATCACTACCTAAATATATCAACACAAGCATGAACTATGGGTAGTGTGGCTACCGTCTTGCTAATTGAATTGTTCTTGCAATTTAGACTTCCCTTGGAATTAGTTTCAGATCACGGCACACACTTTCTTAATCAACTAATCAAGAATATCATAGATTACTACAACATTCCTACCAAGATATGGTTGGACCCCACTCTAAGAGAGAGGATTAGGAAGTAATCCTCAAATGTGGATTTTGGGGCAAGTGGTTAGTTCATTGTACTCCTAGCTAGGACATTGTGAATTCAATTCCTTCCTTTTAGACTATATTGGCTTGTAAACCATTTTATGTTCTCCTAGTAAAATCGAAAAGCAACCTTGGTGCCACATAAATAATGGCACCATTTCTTGAGAGCATGTGCTATTAATTACAAGTCTTGTTTGTATGATGAATAATTTCTTTGAGCCAAATTTACCTTTTTGATTTGAAACCAATGGTTGAATTTCTCATCTCTTAATACTTTTCAAAAGGAAATATGATCTAATAGAAAAATATCATTTTAAAACTTCATGGAGATGTGGAATCTAACCCCAATCATCATAGAAAGCATATATCTACCAAGTTTGGTTATGAAGAAATCAAATCCACAACTAGTTTTGAACCACATGAATGTTGAGCTTTGTGTTCCATTAGGTCTAACTATTGCTTTAAGCAGTCCCATCCATATTTATCAATGCTTTTTGATGTACATATATTTCCTTTTCAATATACTTTGCATGCTTTCAAGCATGATAATAATTCATACCAAGATAAATTAGGACATTAAAGAGCATACCAAAGTCTAACATTGGTCTATTGAATGAGTTGTTGATTGGTGCACAAACTAATTTAATAGTGAGGGGGAGACTCCTTTGACTGCAACAATGAGTTTAGGATTGCATGATTTCCAAAAAGTTTACACGATGGAGAGAAAAATTCCTCATTCTTCCACTCTCATTCTTGGCAAATGGTGATGCACGAACAATTGTGACTAGTGAATTCACCATAATCATCACGTGAATATTTGAATGAGTATCTCCATTCACAAACCTTATATTTAGACCATAATTGGTCCCAAAACTATAATTTTCCATCAATATATTTTTGGTATATATGGAATCCCTAACACCCTAACCACCTTAAAATTTCCTTAATTTATTTTTATTTTTTGTGATAATGAACTTAAATCATACAAAAAAAAAATTATAAGAGAGTTAATGAGAGGTACAAAAAAATTATGAACCTTTCAATTCACACTGATTTCAATAATGAATTTTATGTCGCATGTTTGAATGTATTTTGAAGAATATGAGTTGGCAAAGCTGTTTTGTGACCGATAAAAGGGATCTAACTTATGATTTAGAGCGTATTGATTCTGCAAACAGGAGCGTATTGATTCTGCAAACCGGGATCATCTCCCCTTAGCTATGGCTGGCAGAGAGGTTCGCGAGTATACGAATCTCAGCGATCCCAAAGGTGCTCTTTCTTCCTCTCTCATGTCCTGTCCTGCTGATGCATTTGTTTTCCTTGGCGTGCAAGTAGTGATTTCGAAGTTACACTGCGTGTATACGCTCGTCTGCGTTACATTTACTACGTTGCGAACGTCTGTTTGTTTCTGCTTTCGCAAACGCATTCATACCTTCTATACGTATGCGACTCCCCCCGCCCTTTTTGCAAACGTTTTTGGATCTCTGCCATGTTTGTTTCCTAGCACCTCTCTTATCGAGTATCAAAACCGCTTTTTTGGGAGAGAGGAGATCCAATTCAGCATAAAAGTTGTAAGTCTGGGCCATGGAGAGGATTTCAGAAATTAATGTGTTTGCGATCGATCTTGGCTGCGGGTGATATTGCCGTGAAAGTACCGGTTAAAAATTTGACAGTTCAATCTAACTACTGCGTGTTCATTTAACAGTTTATCTCGATCATTGCAGCTTTAACTTCATCACAAGTGTCATTTTCTCATTATTTTATTCATCTCGAGTTGCACATGACAGTCTACTGTTAATTCAATCTCGTGTTTTTTTGAATTTCCGATTTGCCACTACAAAGGTATTAGTATAATACACATCTGAGACAGTTTAATTCACTATTTATTATTTAAGATATAATAAGAAAAGTACATATCTGGAAAAAAACTGTTTATAATATAAGTATATCAAGACTATCATTCTATCTCTGTTGGAATCTTTGTCAAGCATGTATGATGTTATATCGTGTGTGTAATATTCGATATGATTCTTCATTCTTCATTCTTCATTCTTCATTCTTCATTTCATTTTTTGGAAATGCCCTTTTCATAGTAAATTGCTTGTAAATGATGCCTCTTTTGATGTTGGCATGTTGTCATTCACATTCGTAAAGCTTTACTTGGTCTTTTTTCATCATAGATTTCTGAATGTTTGCATTATTTATGTCCATGCAAACAGTTAAGTTTTTTTTATTTGGTCTCTTTCCTCATTCTGAAGGTGTCTTCACTCTTTTTCATGAGTCATGTAAAATGGACGGCTCAGTACATTGTATGTTGTGATTGGTTTTAATGATGTATTAGTTTCTTCATTATTTGACGTCCTTTCTTTCAGTTTGTATGTTGGGGAGAGAAGAATGAACATGTGAGAATACTTGCGTTTTAATCATAGTGCAATCAAATTGCGTTTTTTTGCTAAAAAAAAAAGCTTTTGAATCGTTCTCGATTTAAATCTCTATCAACGATTTTTATTACGATTTTTTATTATTATATATACTCAAGGTAGCTTTGAGATATGTGCATTTTTCATGCTTATATGTTGACCATTTTAATTAGACACTATGTAAAGGTTTGTATCTTGATTTTATGATGTTGTATGTATTACTATATGTGATGTATATATGTGAATTATCTATATGTCTTATAACAAAAATCTCTTCGAAGGGATAAAAACCTTGATTCTGATTTTTGGTCTCAACAATCTAAACGATTTAAACGATCAAGTCTCGATTTAAATCTAACGATTTAAATCTTTGAGTCATACTATGGTTTTAATAATATATAGTTTCTTCTGTATTTGAGGTCCTTTCTTTTTGTTTGTATGTCGGGGAGAGAAGAGTGAACATCTGAGAGTACGTAATTCGATACTGGACATATTTTAATCCTCTTTGAGGTTATGGGTATTTAGATTTTAGTTAAGCATGTAAATTCTTATTTGTAGTTGAACTTGTGTGTGAATAGCATTTGTATTAGATTAGTTCTGATGATTTTATTTCTTGTTTTTGAATTTATTTTGCTTATTCCCTTTGAAAGGAGAGACAATTGACCCAGGAAAGAAAATGTATTGTAATTGTTTTTTCAGTTTTGAAAATCTTCTTTCCTTAGTGTTCGGTCCTCTTCAATTTGTTTTAGAATTTAAAGAAAAGTTTTAAGTTTGAATTCTAAAAGTGGAACTGGCTGTTTTAATTTTTGAATTCTAAAAATTAAAACAACTCAATAGTTGATTAAAGTAGAAGGAAAAAAGTGGAACTCGCTATTATTTTTCTTGAGAATAAAATCTAAACTCTTTCTATGCAATTTATTTTAGATTTTTGAGTTTTTTTTTTTTGAATCTAGAAAATGAGAGAATTAGATAATGGATTAATAAGGAAGAGAAGAAAGGTAGATGTGATTATTGCCTTTCTTTAGAACAAAAACTTTTTTGGATGCTTGATTATTTTGTTTTCAATCTTTGTGTAAGTGCTGTAGATGATTTTATGTATATTGTGATGCTTTCAACAAATTCTAGAGGTTGGTTTTGTCGTGATAATTGGGTCTAATTTTAGTTTACTAAGCTTGTATATATTTTTTTTCAATTCATAGAGAAGGTCAATATAAATTATTGGAAAAATCTCATCTTAATTTAAACTTGTGAGTTTTCATAATCAATGAGCATTTGACTATAATCTATTCAAAGTACAATCAATAATAATCATTTGACATTAGTATTTAAGATTCATTCAATTAGGAAATATGTACATGATAATGGCAAATGCCCATACTATGAATGTAATATGACTTGAGAATAAATATGAACCCAATGCTTATGAATCAATGTCAATATCCACATCAATTATCAATCATCATAGATAGTAGATGCTTGAACAATTATGCGTGTCAATGATAAACATCAATCATCAATGCCAAATCATGTATGAGTTAAGCATCATCAAAATGGGGCCTTGTATGAAATGAATGCTTGCCATCAATAGTGGTCAATGGGGCATGAGTCATAAAGATCTCTTACCCCTTACAATTTCAACGCACTCAACTTTCGTCTAACTCTTAGCACACTTATCTCCAATTTATGGATGTAGAATCCTTTCATATTCAGCGTTGATCCAAATTTAGTATATTACACACATTGTATAGTTATTATTTCATCATGTAGATATTATTTTTCATATGGAATATGTCGTTAGGCATGGTGGGAGTTAGAGGATCTCTGTCAAAGCAAAAATCCTACTAGGAAAGCTCATCCAAAGAGGCAAGTAGCCAACACACATGAAGGTTGGTGAGTCACTATAATCATATATTCTAAAGCTTAAGGACATGCATTTGTGATCAACTTCTTAACGTTGGAGTCAACATTTCTAATGAAGAGAAGGTAAACACACTTATTAATTCACTTCCATCTACATATCATTCCTACTAGGAAAGCTCAACCAAAGAGGCAAGTAGCCAACACATGAAGGTTGGTGAGTCACTATAATCCTATATTCTAAAGCTTAAGGACATGCATTTGTGATCAACTTCTTAACGTTGGAGTCAACATTTCTAATGAAGAGATGGTAAACACACTTATTAATTCACTTCCATCTACATATCATTCCTTAATTACCTCTCTCTCTCTCTACAAGGGAATCAAGATAGGGAAATTACATTTGAAGATTTGCAATTCTTGTTACTTCAAGATGAAGATCAACAAAAGAGTATGGAAGAGAATGATGAACCTATGGTATCATCATCCAAAGATAAAAAGAAGAAGAAGGAAACTCAACAATCAAAGAAGGAAAGTAAGTCATCTTCTTCTAAGATTTTAACTACATCTTCTTCAATATCTACTTGAACTACTACAACTATAATCTATAGCTAAGGAGAAATTTACTTCATCCACGTCTACCCTAAAAAGGGATTATGCTATTATTACAAGAAATCGAGTCATCATATTGCAAAGTGCAAAAAGAGAATTTTTAATGAAAAAAAAGAGCTTCATGTGATAATGGTGGAGAAGTATCGAAAGGTAAATGTTTCTTTGAAGAAGATATTTTTGCATGTGTTAATATAGAAGATATATGTTTTTGATCAAGCAACATTGAATGTAGTATCAGAGAATCCTTGGATTTTTTTATACTGGAGCTGTGAAACATATGATAGGTTGCAAGATGGTAATTCATCACTTACTAACTCTAGGTCGAAGAGTGACCATAGCATATGGTCCTGATTTGGATGTTGGTGTGGGAGAAGTTACACTTAAATCAAAATTAGGTGGTAATTTCACTATTTTTAATAAAGTTCAAGAAGCATTTGCTCTTTAGCTCAACATTTTAACATATGATTATAAATTGACTTTTAAGAAGGATTGATATCAAATCCTTACACCTAATGAAGAGCATTATCTTACACAAAGTGAAAACAGAAGTGGCATATTTGTTTTATAAAAAATCAGCCATGCTAATCTCTCTCTCCAAAGGAGAGTATGAAGTTATGGCATGCAAGATTTGGTCACATAAGTTGTACAACTCTCAAATTTATGCAAGACAAAGGTATAATTGAAATTCTGTCATCTTTTGATTTACTAGCTCATGTAGATTCTTGTAAAGGATGTCTCGAAGGGAAGTTATATAAATTACCATTCAAGAAATATGGATTTATCGTAGTTACTAAAAAGTTGTAGGTCATTCATTTTGATGTGAATGGACCTTTGAGAGCATACTCTTTGCATTGTCATAGGTATCTTGTTAGTTTTCTAAATGGTTTTTCAATGTATTCTTGGATATTTTGGTTTAAAAGCAAATTTTGAAGTTTTTGGGACTTTCAAGGAATTTGCAGCTATGGTTGAAAATGAAAATCAATCTAAAATTCAGATGTTAAAAAGCGAGAGGATAAGAAATACATGTCTAATGGTTTCAAGTCATATTTGAAAGACAAAGATGTTTCTCATCAACTAACTATTTCTTATACTCCATAGAAATAGTGTTGTAGAGAGAAAGAACTTGTTGAAATAACACGTAGTATGTTCTCGTTTAAGAAGCTTTCACCTAAGTTATGGTTTGATGCTATTCATATAACTAATCATATTCTCATTAGGGCTTTAACAAAAGCTTTGAAGATGATTACGCATTATGAAGCTTATTTTGATAAGAAATCTAATGTGAACTACTACAAAGTTTTTGGTTCTCCCTCTTATGTTCACATCGAAAAGAAGGATGTGGTAAGCTTGACGAAAAAGCTACCAAAGTTGTTTTTGTTGGTTCTGGTGTTGAAAGCAAAGGTTATAGATTCTATGCCCTTGAAACATGTAAATTTTTACTCTGATGCAATGCTTACATTGTTGAAAATTAGATTTATGTCAAAAATTCGAAGTTGTGGGGTTTATTAAGGGAGATAATTTTGCAGTTTTAAAATGAATTTAGATCTTTATATTCAGCCATACAAGGAGAGTGATCAATTTCCTCAAACCTCTACTTGAAAGTACAAAAAAATAAAGGAATGGAGAAAGTTATAACCACTATTATACAAGCTGAATTTTATATGCTATCACCACAACCTACGTCATCTACCATTCTTACTTAACCTTTAGAAGAGGAATCAATTCAAGAAGTTGGAGAGTCTTTTAGATGTCTAGGGGAAAGGGAGTGTGCATGAGTTTTTAAGAAGGTTCCAAGTTGGTACTTGCAAACCTTGTAAGAAAACTATATCTAGAATTTCAAAGAAAGGATAAGGAGTCAAAAAGATGAAGCAAATGAGGTAAATTATGCAAAAGTTTTTCAAATTCATTACGTTTTAGCTTTTATTTTAGTTGAGATTAAACATACTAGTGTCAAAGATGCATTATGTAATCTTGTATGGAAGTAATCAATGCAAAAAGAGATTGATTCTATCCATAAGAATCCAACATGGAAGCTTTGTGAGTTACCTAAGGAAAAGAAAACAATTGGTGTTAAGTAGATATTCAAGATTAAAAGAAAAGATGATGATACTATTGATATGTATAAAGCAAGGTTAGTTGTCAAATGTTATGCACAAAAGAAAAGTATTGATTGTAATGAAATTTTTTCTCTTACTTTTAGAATGACCATAGTGAGGATAGTACTTTCTTTAGTTTCATTCTTTGGTTGCAAAGTATATTAGTTAGATATTAAAACAACATTTCTTAATGGTTATCATAGTACAAAATGAGAGGTTTAAATCGCGATTAAAAATCGCGATATAAACGAATTAAACGTTTTAATCGCTAGGGTTAAAAATAAAAATCGTGATTTTTACTTTTTTGCAATTTTTATGATTTTTTTTTTTGGAAATTTTTATATATATGCATATGAAACACTCTAGTATTAACATATATATCATAAACTTTATACATGATGCATGTCATATGGAAAGAATACATGATAATATCTCTCAAAATAGAGCCAAAAAAAAAAAAAATGAAAAAAATAAAAATCGCAAGTAAATCGTTTTGAGATTTAAACGATTTTTATTTAAAAAAAAAAATCATGATTTTTTGTACTATGATGGTTATCCACATATACATTCAACAATGAGAAGGTTTTGAAGAAAAAGGTAAAGAACATCTTGTTTGCAAGCTAATTAAAGCTTTTTATGGTTTAAAGCAAGCACAAAGAGCTTGGTATGAGAAGATTCATTTATCTCTTATTTGCATTGGTTTTAGAAACTCAGAAGCGTCTCCTATTCTTTATGTTAAGTGAGATGAAGATGTGTTGACTATAATCATCATTTATGTTGATGATTTGATTTTGACATGTCTCATAGAATCAAATTTACAATTTCTTAAGTCATATCTTAGATTACACATGCTGTTCGAAACCCATCGGGTTCTTGCCCATCAAGTTGTTGGGAAGTGGCTTTTTGGTTATTGATCTTCCAAAACAAAGTGGTCTTTCTAGTGACCACAATAATGTCTCAAGAGTATATCCATTACAATGTTGTCTTGCTATCAACATCTTGTGCTTTCATCAATTTGATACTTTATTTGAAGTTCATCAGGATTCTCTTTTAAAATATTTTATTTTTCATCTTCAAATAAACTAAGCAAATTATTCTCATATCATCTAATTTAATTTTCTAGCTTATTACCCAACTCAAAGATTTCAGATATGCCATGGCCCATTTGGGAGATGTTACCATGCTTGTACTCTACCTTCTCTACGTGATACTTCTGTCATTAATACTAAAAAGCTTTTGTGTGGAGGATATAGCCTCAGTATTCCGAAAGCGAATATGGGAAAGATTGAGTTATTTTGACTTTAGACAATGGTCTCTAGGTTGAATTTAAAACTAAAAAGACTTGCACTCATTGTAGGAAGCATAGTTGTTTGCAATGTTTTAGTAATGTCCAAGGCAACGGGTTGCTAATGCATTAGTAACATAGCAACGTTTGAGCCTAGACGTTGCTAAAACATTGTGAACACGATTTTTTTTCTTTTGGGCTAAAAAAAGAAATTTTGGAACCCAAGCTTCTTGTGGCTAATATATAATGAAGTGGATACTTTTACACACATAAATAAATACACACATATAAATTATGAATTAAAAGTAGATATGTGACATGTTGTATGTATATTACACACATGCATACATACATATTACATACATACACGCATACATTATGCATGCATACATACATACATACATATAAGTAGATACATGCATATTACATACATACATATACCATGCATATTTGTAAGTATATACATATAAACATACATATATAGTATAGTACAAACATGGACATATATAGTATAGATTATGGAGTCCAGATTAGTCCCTACACAATTCAACATTCAAGGTGATGTGTGCACTAAGTAGTCATATCAATCATCATAGAAGAAGAGTAACCTTGGATTTGAAGGGCCAAGGCCAAGGATGAAACTTTTGTCCAAGATTTGTAACTGCATTAGAAGGAGAACATGGGAAATCCCAAATATCATACCATCTCAAGGTGATAAGGCCCATAAAGAAAATCATACACAAATTAATCTCTACACTTTTATAGCTTTTTATGTCTTCCTCACTCTCCATGTTTTTTATTGCATGTATTGGACATTTAGACATAATTTTAAATAATTTCTGATCCCTCCTAGAGAAGATATTTTTTGGACTTAAAAAAATGCATGCAAAGCAATGCATTGCGAACATAGCAAGGTTGCGAAGCTGCGGTTGCAAAGTGGTGAACCGTTCGCAACGTGTTCTCATCTCATGTGCCTTGAGTCATTTTTTGAATCATCGTTCAGTTAGTCATTCAATAATTTCGTTTGTTCAACTTACATGCAGTCACACTTGTCTCTATGCTTAAGGGCCCTAGGATAAAATACAGATTTTCTTTAGGAATTTTGGATGTACTCATTGGAAATAAGTTCTGAGTCATGTTGCGATCAAGGTTCATTCTACCTCTTGGTGCTTCACAAAGGGGAGTTCTGTGTCGCATAATTTTTGTGTTAAGTGTTTCACCAAGGAGCCTTAGTGTGTGTGAGCATTATTTTTGTCAATCATGAACTAGACTACTTACTTTTGTTTGCTCTCTTTCTTCTCCCCCCCTCTTTTTTTTCCAACCCCAAAAAAAGGTTCACAGAAAGAGAAGCAAAAGGCTGAATGCAGCCTGACTCACACATCCTCTTACTCACCAGGCATCTCCAATAGCTTCAAGATATTGGACATGCTTTTTGGATTTATTATTGAAGCATAAGCATCATCTATGATATTTGAAGGATCTTAGGTTTGGACTTCAACATGTCATTAAAAGTTCTCAAACCATAAGTCTAGAGGGATTATGTGTTGTTCAAGATCCTTGGAAGGTTTGAACTTTGAAGCCATAAGCCTCGAGGGATTATGCATTGTTCAAGATCCTTGAAAGGTTTGAACTTTGAAACCATAAGCCCGGACACAACATGCATTGTTCAAGATTTTGTAATATCCAAGATCATTGGAACACCTAGGAGAAAGAGATCATGGCAGGTCATACTACAGAAAGAATAAAGTAATATTGTACCATTCATATGTCTTGGCCATTGGATTGACATTGATAAGTAGATTTCTTAAGCATGCCAGAGGGAGAACATACATGACACTTTCTGTGGGGTGTGTGCCTGCATGCAAACGATGGTGCAGATGTACTTGTAAGGGATCGTGCATAACTGTATCACTCGTTTTGCGGGGCAGGGGGGTTTGGATGGGTGTTTGTGCATATGCATATCAGTGCATGTGCATTTAAGACTATTGATTTCAGCCTTCATGCGCGCGCGCGCGCACACACACACACACACACACACACACACACACACACACACACACACACACACACACACACACACCCTTTTTCACACACAGCCAACATTTTATTGAATCCACCATTATGCCACTGTTTGGTCTGATAGGTCAATCGGGCCTTTTTAAGACGATGTAGTATCTCATTTCATCATCCTTCGCCCTTCCCCCAACCAAAGGAGGCAAAAGCATTCTTCTCCTCTTTCCGAAAGGGAACAGGCTAAATATTCTTTTCACCTCCTAAGCATGTTCAAGTACAATAGCCGTGCATAAAAAGCATTTCAACAATCATATTTGTTATTTGATTGTAGACACTTGTATGGTCTTTTTATTATCAGTGTGATAGAAGCCAAAAGATTCTGGACTCTTTCTTAGATTACTATTCCATCTTTTTTAACTGTAATATTACTTTCCATTTGCGTATTTATCTCAGATAAGAAATGGAGTGGAAAAGGAGTCAAAGACAAGGTGGATGATGAAGATGTGGCCTTCAAGCGAATGGTAGCCAAGGTTAGAGGATCAGGCTTGTTATTCAACTTTTTAAGGAAATTATTCAGTTTGTTGTTTCTCTGTTTAAGACAAATAGAGTGCGGGTCGATTTAACTGTTGGAATAATGATTCAAATCAGGCCTTGCTTAAAAACTAATCACAGTTCCATTTCAGAGTGTTATCACTATTCACACACACAATGAATAACAGTTCAGGTTATTATCCTAGTCTCACAGTTTAACTCTGTAATTGTATATAGAAGTGTAAACATGTAAATTATGCTCTTAGCAACCAATCTTCAAGTATGTAGCTTATGGACAAGAACAGCTAAAACCCAAACCTACAAAATATTTAAGGGGATATGTTTGTGCATGTGCATGAGTGTATATATTGTGTATTCTTTTTAGAATTGTGTTGGATTGGTTAATATTACGACAGTAAACTGCAGAGCTACAATATACAAATGACATGATTACAGTTTGATATATAAGAGATTGGTAAGTCGAATTGGTAGTACTATGGAAGTCAGCTAATTATGAGAATTCATGCAGGGGCAACTGAGGGCATGTGGTGGTTTCTAAACTTGAAAACTAATGCATGCTGTAGTCATGTGGGATTTGATTAATAGCTCTAAATTTGAAAAGTAATGCAAGCTATAGTCATGTGGGATTTGATTAATAGCTCAACAGCCATTCAATCTAAGTGAGCTGCAGTGCCATTGAAGATGTAATTTTAGTGTCGATCCTAATTGGGAATGAAGTTTCGATAGACATTACAGCGATTGATGAATGGCGTAAAATTAGCTATTGAACATGACAAAAGTTTAATTGGAAAGAACAGTTGACTTTTCCATGAACGTTATCACATGGAGAATAAATTTTAGTGTCTTGTTTCCTTAACCTGTATTCCATACTATAACAGTCTGTGTACATGTTGTATGTCTCGTTTTCTAGTTTAGCTTTTCTGAGAACTTGCCCTGACAGGGATCATGGCGTGGCACCTGGTGGTTTATTAAATACAGATGCAGGAAGTTGCTGGGGAACGTGGTGGCTACTTGCATGGTCGAGGGGGTATTGTTTGACGCTCTCAGTCCTTCATACACATTCCATCTTTCAAAACTGTTTTACTATTTGCTCAATAGATCTTACATGACATTCTGTGATTTGGATCATCAGCTCTTGACAGTGATGATCTTCTTTACTTAAAAGAGCAAATGGAGGCCGAAGAGGATGCAGAGAGACTTCGCCGCCGCACAGAGAAGAGGGCTTTTGCAGCATTCAGGATATCCTTCAATCTGTTTGTTTTAGATTGTGTGTGTGTTTTTCTAATTTTATTTTTATCCCTCTTATGGTGGTTTATGGTATCTTTAACGTACTTCATCACAAAGCAGCCAGTTTAGCAGACGCATCAGCATCTTCTGTTCCACTTGCTCTCAGGGTAGAACCCAAGCCTCGGAGCGGAATAAGGTATATTCTTTACTGTATATTGACATGTGTGATACTAAACATTCATTTCAATCCCTGACATGTACTAGTTTCAGGCAGCAAGTGCTGCTCAGGAACATTAAGCCGAAACCCAAGGAGGAATCAAGGCGGAGTTGTGAGACTGGTGGCCAGAAAAGCTACAGTTCAGGTTCTGATGATAGTTCTGTCAAGGTGCACAAAGGTGAGGTTAACTCGAAGGAGTCTCCAAAAGTAGTAGTACAAAATCAGAGTGGCAGCCTGTTGGGCTTAGCATATGAAAGCTCAGACGAAGAATGAGAGCTATTTTTTTGAGGCCATGTGACAGGTGGAATACCCGAGTTTTGCATGTTTTTCTCTAAGATTTGTGCTTTTGGAAGCCCAAGAAGACTTCCCTATACAAGCAGAATATCCTGTATCATACATGTTGATGCTCCCAACTTCTCACAAGATAAACGTGAGAAATTGGGAAAAGCCAAAGTCCTTATGTAAGAGTGCAATGGGAGGCTTTTTGACTTTCTTTTATCAATCATTGCCTGTGTAGCAGTCATTTGTTTCATTTTCCATGAGCGACTTAAATGGTTCCCCCTGGCTTTCTGACATAGTTTTTCAATTCATATCTGTTGTTTTTTTCCTATTTTTCTTTTCTGCTGGAATGAAGATTTCATTGCTGATAGAAACCCTACTCTGGATTCTCTTCTTTCATCCTCATATCATTGGATTCTAATAATTTGTCTGCACCCCAAATAGCGCTGACGTCTCATTGAAGTTTGCCATGATGGTTTGTTACTATTTTACCCTCATCTTCTTAACTCAGGTCAGCATTGGATCTTTAGATCAACGGTTCAAATACAGTCTCTCTGTCTCTGTGTAGAGTTAGACTTGATATCTATGGAGAGTGAACAATACAATTGATCCTCACTAGATGATGAGATTTCAAATGGATTTAATTATTGCCAGTATGGTGGTGGATTGCATGCTAGAAGTTTAGTACGTGAGTCCAAAAAAGTAAACCATCTGGCAGGGCCAATAATGCCAGCTCCAGGGGCGCTCAATGGGAAATTTCTCTTTTCCCCATACCTGAATGAAACTGTTGATAACTATTCAAGGCTAGTTTCTAATCATCAATGAAATTTCTTATTTGCATATCCACCTAGATCTAGTACAAGCTATTGAGAAAGGAACGTGTTGCATCAATTTTAATTACATGGTTAAAAGTGCTTGTTGGCTTGTCTGTCAGACAGTTGGCCTGTTGGCTTGTCTGTTCATCTTTGTTTGAATGTTTGATCTGTTGCCTAGAAATATGTCTGCATAGTGATTTGGAGAAATGCTGAAGAATCTGTTTTGTTGGTGTCACTAGTTGACCTAGTGTAAGGTTGGATACTGGTGTAAAACGAATCTAATTAAGCACTTTTAGCTGTAGTGTGAGCTCTATGAACACTTTCTTGATTGGTGAAATAGTTGAGAATCTGGTTTCTTTTGTGTCACTTGGCTTAGTGAAAGCTTTGACTATTGCATATGAAATGGTTCTAAGCAAGCATGTAACAAAGCTTATCTTTTAGAACATTGATCATGGTGTAGCATGCAAATGGTAAATAATGCAATACTTTGACAGAGAATGATACGTGAACTTGTTTTAATTCTACTTTGCAACTAGTGTCATAACTTAAAACGCCGGTAGCCAGGCACCAACCCTTGGCCACTGTTTTTCATTCAACCAAGTGCAAGTTCTTTTGTGCATCTTATGGTGAACTTGCACTCTCAAGTGTAGCATATTTTTTCTTGTTCTCACATCTTCATGCACTCTCTTTCATCCTATGTAACAGAGGAAGCTCATGGTGAAAAATGAATATGTTGGGTTGGGTGTTTTGTACTGGAGTGACACTTTGGTAGCCCTTCATTCAAACTATTATCCTTGTTCTTTTGTGAGTCCTGTGGGGAATTGCAGTGTGGAAAGTTCTGGTGCCAAGAATATTGTGATGACAAAAAGACTTGGATCATGGCATTATGAGAGAACATGTTCTCTTGGATTTGGTTAAAGGGTTATTAGATCTTTGTTGAGTTTCCTAGAAAAATGGTCTTTATGTAAACTAATGTTTAGAAGATTACCTTCTCTGGTGAGTAAAATGTCTAGGATTCTGGTGAGATATAGGATATGTCACAACTATAAATCTGGTTATCAAAGAAAAATTGTCGGAGTTACCATCTCGTTGTTCCATACTCGTGGATACTTTCTCCAAACACAAAGATACATCTTGATTTTGGCTTTCTTTTTGTCTCTTTTAAATGCTCTCATGATCATGTCTAATGATCTTTTTTCGAAGCCTTGTCAGCGTCAATTTTGAGAGCTAAGATGGTGTTATATTTTTTTTATACGCCTACTAGCTCTTGCAAAGAACTTTGAGGCTAACCATATAGGGTTTGTCTAGACCCTTTTACCTTTATGTCATGATTTTGGAAAAATCTGATTCCAAAATTTAATTCAAATGAGGATTTAATGCTTAAAGATGTAAGACTCGTGAGTTATGCATGAGCTTTATTGCCAATATTTTTGGGCAAACTTCATAGTAGTTCCAATCGCAATTTCTCGAACAAGCTATGCCAAGTTTGATCGATTCTTGTTGATCTTGCAATAATACTAGAGACAATCTTTATCTTTAAGATCTCTTGAGTTGTCTAAAGCTCCTTGGCTTACTTGCAAGATTTTTTTAAAGATCTTTCCCTCAACTCAAGTCTAAGCATGTGTTAATAATGCCTTTTAGATTATAAAGCTTTGAATCTCACCAAGATTGATACAATTGTGGGTTATATCAATCATTGGACATTAAGTACCACTATTGGTGGGTTGGAATTGCGTGGGAACTACTTGTTGTCTAACTCGCTTGTAAGAATTTCATTCTCATTGATAGGGAAAGTTTTATTCTTAAGTATGTGAGATTACTTGTAAGTAATCAATAACATGAGCAAAGGATTCATCTTGGAATCTTGCATATCTTGAATGATCCTTGAAAGGAATTCTAGGCTTTTGGACAATACTTTCAAGCTTTATCGCTTAAGTTGTGCTAACTTCTTGAGTGTCAAACTAAAGGATAAATTTCATTGAGGATATGGTTTCTCATTCCATCATGAAAGTTTAACTTGAACATTTATTTGTATGTGATATTTATTCCTTTTCATGAGTTTGAAACGAAAATTGTTATTTTTGGTTAGTCTATCTTTGCTTCTTGTGTGCTTACAAACATATTTTGACAGCCCGTTATAGGCGCATTGTTTAAATTATAAGCTTCTCTTGGTTATTGAACTAATTGTATAATACTTTTAATATAAACACAACAACATTGTTTTACTTATCACTTAAGAATCTTTTGCATTCTTGAGTAGAAGTGATAGCTTGCTAATGCCTTGGAAGACCTTAATTTTAAAGCTTCATAATGAGCTTGCCCAAAAGATACACTTGTCTAATCATCTTATTTAGCTATGTAACTCAAGGTATAATTTATACTTTGATTAAAAAAAAGCTTAATTATATGTAAGATTCATCTTTGTCTTCAAAGACTTATGAATCATTGTATAATTGCTAAGAAGATTGACATTACTTGCCTTTGATCATTCAAAGAATCATTTTTGGATTCCATATGTATCAAGCTAAAACAAAGTGTTACTTTGAGTCAGTGCATGTGTACTTGAGCATCATGAAAGTTAATGTTTTGTTGCTCGTACTAGGTGGACCTTGTTCAAAATATTTCATGCTTGAATCTTTTTGTCCTATCCATACATGGATGACTTCGGATTTTCAACAAACTTGAATGTTGACTTGTTAGATTTATTTAGACCTCCATGATCTACCATTGATCTACTTGCATTTGATCAAGGATCATGACTGGGTTAAGGATTAAAGCTTGGTGGAGCCAAGGCTCTAGCATGAGTCTTCAAGGTTATTCCATATCTTTAAAGTGGCCATATGAGGGGTGTTTGGACCTTAGAGAAGACTCTAGATATGCCAAGGGCAAGGGCTATTTAAGGTTGGAAGGAGAGTGGAAGGTACCTAATTGGGATCTTTCATTTGGTATTAGAGAGAGAGAGAGAGAGAGAGAGAGAGAGAGAGAGAGAGAGAGAGAGAGAGAGAGAGAGAGAGAGAGAGAGAGAGAGAGAGAGAGAGAGAGAGAGAGAGAGAGAGAGAGAGAGAGAGAGAGAGAGGGAGGGCGATGGCAAGGGGGAGGGGGAGGGGGGAGGGGGGGGGAGGGAGGGAGAGGGAGAGGGAGAAGGAGAAGGAGAAGGAGAGGGAGAAGGGGAGAGAGAGAGAGAGAGAGAGAGAGAGAGAGAGAGAGAGAGAGAGAGAGAGAGAGAGAGAGAGAGAGAGAGAGAGAGAGAGAGAGAGAGAGAGAGAGAGAGAGAGAGAGAGAGAGAGAGAGAGAGAGAGAGAGGGAGGGAGGGCGATGGCGAGGGGGAGGGGGGAGGGGGAGGGGGGGGGGGGGGGGGGAGGGAGGGAGAGGGAGAGGGAGAGGGAGAGGGAGAAGGAGAAGGAGAGGGAGAGAGAGAGAGAGAGAGAGAGAGAGAGAGAGAGAGAGAGAGAGAGAGAGAGAGAGAGAGAGAGAGAGAGAGAGAGAGAGAGAGAGAGAGAGAGAGAGAGAGAGAGAGAGAGAGAGAGAGAGAGAGAGAGAGAGAGAGAGAGAGAGAGAGAGAGATCATCACCTTGATCCTTGAGAAACTCGCTTGGAGTTTTGGGTGAAAGACCATTTATGGAGGGTTGTAGAAGAAGATCAATCGTGTGAGCTTGCTTGGTTGCCTTGTAGACGGAAGATCAAAACAAGTGTTGGGGAATTTGAGACCATCAACCGGTCGACAAACAACGGAGGTAAGCTTTCAATCGCAATCTCTTTTAAAATTTGGACTGACACCCACGGGCAAGTCCGCTTGTATGGAGGAAGGGATGAGAGCTTAAGCTCTCTGCTTCTCCCAAGAGACATGAATACAATGGAACCAAGATGCTTTATATAGGCATCACATAACTAGAGAATGGAATACATGGGAAAATCGGATGTAGCGCGCACTTTTAAGACATGGAGGAGGTTAGAACGGGAGAGAGATTGAACCATTGCCTTCGATTTGACAACTGAAATACTTACATATACTCACCAAAAAGACCATAACTTGAGCTAAGAATGTCCAAATCAAAAAATTAAAAAACCACTAGAATGGTTGCTGAGAGAGCTTTCCAACAAGTATTTGTTATGTTTTTGTTAACGACTTCCAAAGTGACTGAGTAGAATAACGACATGCTTTTTGATCTTTAAATGACTTTTATTTCTTCTTTAGGGTTAAGGGGAAATATTTAGACTTCAAGATGAACACTTTGCTTTATGATTTCTTCATCTAGGTTCGTAAAAGGAAAAGGGAAGGGATGAGACTTGAAAGATTTAGTTCTAAAGAAGAGGCTTTCTTTTCAAATTGTCCTTCCATTATAATGAAACAAATTTTTGAATGATTTATTTCTACCACATGAGATCAATGTTTTATAAATAAGTTTTTAATGTATCATGTGGATGCACATAAGAATTCATTGAAGTGTATTCATTTATATTTTTCCATTTCATTTCTTTTGAAAATCATTTTTTCTTGATCCACATAGCTTTTAAAAATGCATGATTATAGGGGATGGATAAATATATTCATTGATAAGAATGCATTAACTAATATTTAGGCATGAAAGGAAACTAAAATCATTTAAGAATATGTACTAGAAATGAAATCATAGCCAAAATGGTTAGTTCACTGAGTCAATGATCTATTTTCTTTTATGACTGACTTTAAACTAGTGAAAGCTATAGATGATTTGATTTTGCAAAAATCATCTTCTTGGATCGATGATTTATTATAAAAGGATTGCATTAATGAGTATTGGATATATATATGTTTATTCATATAATTCCATGAAAATGTTTTACTTAGAGGTAAAACATAGTTCAAATGCTTACGATGAATCATTAAAGTATATTGAAGTTATTTTTCCAAGAATGAAGTGATGTTCACATAAGTTCGTGTAGGAGAGGCTATTTTTCATAAAATTTTGTATAGTATTATATGTGAAAGTTATTAACATACTCACCAAATTTCATGCAATTTGAAGCTATTTTGATAGGTCAGAAGATCCCAAAGGTGTAGACCTTTGTAAGAAAAATTACCCTTCAGAAGGTATAGAGGGTTCATTTTGCAAGACCATATCTCATCATGGAAATGTCTAAATCTTGAGATTTTTCTTGGTATAGATAGGTTGTTGTGTTCTAGTTTTCTTTCTCAAAATTTCATGAGCTTTGAAATTTTGAGTGAAGAGAAATTGCAAAATTTCTCTCGTCCTTATACAAGAAATTCTCTGACAAGTTGTAGGTTTGCATAAACTTGGGTGTTTCTCCCAATTGGAGTTGCCAAATGATATGAATTTTGGATATGTGCTGGAATTTGTGTTACCATGCATATTTATGAATTACATATGATTTGTATGAGTTTTGAAAACTATGAGGTCTAATTTAGCTCTATGATCCCTCCAACGAGAATTTGCCAAAGAAGTGCATAGAGGTGTGGCAATTATGCCATTTCTCTTATTGGAATGTCCAATCAAGATGAGTTCTTTTGGACATGGTTTGCAGCTAATGCATCGTGTTTCTCACCAAATTTTAGGTGATTGGAAATCGATTTGGTAAGCCTATGGATGGGATCTTTTCTCTTATCCAACCTATGAGTCATGAAAAGTGTGCAGTTGTTGCATACACTATTTTCTATGTTTCTCTCATTTGGAAAATGAGATTGAGGTGAAACATGATCCACTATTAGATTCTAAGTTGAGCTTTCAAGTTACCTAAATTTCATTGAATTTAGAGTTAATTTGATTAGTTTTTGGATAGGTTCTTGGAAGGTATGTATCACTCCCATGACCTCCTGCACATAGGTGCAAGCTTCTAGAGTTCAGACCACAAACTCATGGTCACAAATTGAAGTGAGCTAATTCCACTTGGAAGTCAAAGCTAACTTCTAGGGCCACTTGGATACCAAAAATCATCATTTTTGGAGTTGTTGAGGTACTTCCAATTCCATGGTTATTTTGTAGGTGTTACAATTTATGATATTAAAAGTTATATGAGCAATTGGAGACTCTAAATTGTAATTTTTTAAGTTATTTCGCTTGGATTTAGCTTGTATTAGACTTGTTATTTGTATAGGTTCATTGAGAATAATTTCCACAAAAGCATACACTTGTATATTGTTGATATATTTAGGTAGTGATGTGTGTGAACACTCTAGGACTGCCGAGGCACTTTTTTCCCTCTTTAGGAGGTTTTTTTCCCTCGGCTTGTATATACGCCTATTGCCCTAATGGGCTACTTATCTTTGTACATTCTCTAGTAATACATTCAGTATTGTGTGTTTGTGCTCAAAGCTTCTTCTTCTTCCTTGTGCTGTTCGCGTGCTTCCGCAGATGTCTATCTCCAACAATTGGTATCAGAGCAGGTCGTCGCTTCTTCTAGGGCGCCGTCGACACTCCTCCGTTTGCAGTCTCAGAATCGCACGAAATTTGGTGAGCATACTCAGGGTGTTTTCGAGATCAAAACGGCTTCACTCTGTGGTGCCGAAATCGCGATCTGAGCTCGTTTCGGCCTCCGAACGCACTATCACAACGCTTGTGCAAGCTATTTCGTCCTTTTGTGCCAAAGGTATATACCAGTTTCTGTTCGTCAGTTTAAGCGTCTCGAAGTCTGCTACAAGTTTAGCAGAACTCATCTAGGCAGTTTCGTTCAACTTTTTGAGATACAGTCAATTTTCTGCATCAAGGTATTTTAGTCACCGGCCATGGCTGAAAGGAGTGATGTATTCCGTATGTTGGCTGTTGAGGATAAGTTGGATGGTACCAACTACCCATTATGGGCTTATATGATGCAACATGTACTGGTTGCAAAAGGACTGTGGAACATTGTGCAGGGTGTTGAAAGACGTCCTGTTACACTTGCGACTACAGGTACTACAAATACAGGTGCTGGAGGTGTTGGAGCTGATGAAGATGATGTTGAAGATGATATTCCGCAGATTCCTGTTCGTGCTGCTGTTTCTGTTGCACCTACTGCAGAGAAGATTCGTTGGGATGGCAGAGATGCCCAGGCACATGCATTGATAGCTTTGTCTGTCAAACGTGCCATTATTCCTCACATTCGCTCTTGCAGAACAGCAAAGGATGCTTGGGATACACTTACCACTTTGTACCAGGCTAGGAATGAGGCTCGTGTTGCTTACCTCCGAAAACAGTTGGAGAGTGAGCACATGAATGAAGGTGATTCTATGGACAGTTTTCTCACAAAGATCAAAGACCTGAAGGAACAATTGATTTCTGCTGATGAGGTTATACCAGATAGCTCACTTGTGCAGACCGTTCTGAATGGTCTTCCTGATTCATATCAGAGTTTTGCCTCTACTCTTCGGTTGATGATGAAAGGCAATCCGAATGCCTTGTCATTTGAGGAATTAGTCTCTGTTCTGTTGCAGGAAGATCAGTCCAGGCAGAACAGGTCCATTATGCGTGTTGCAGATCAAGCTTTCCTGGCTAGTCAGAAGGGCAAAGGAAAATGGAGCTCTTCTACTAGTAAGCAGAAATCTGTAAATGCTGCACAATCGAAGAACCAGGATAAAGATGAGAAGAAATAAAAAAAGCAGAAATTGTTCTGCAAGTACTGTAAAGGAAATGATCATATTATAAAGAACTGTCCAAAACTAGCTGCTAAAGAGGCAAAGAAGAAAGAGGCTGGAATGGTTGTTGCAGAGGCCTCTACACCAAAAACAGAGTCTGCAAATCTTGTGCAGGAAGAAGAATGGGCGTTTACTACTGTCTGCAGTTTTGACCCATCTTCTCATGATCAGTGCATGTCTGCAGTAGACTCAGATGTTTGCCAGTACTTTGACAGAGGGGCGACCAAACATATTACCTCGCAGCGCAGTTTCTTCTCTTCACTCGAGCCTGCCCCTACAGGGAATACTATCACATGCGCCAATAACTCCTCTTATCCTGTTATGGGAGTTGGTAAGATCATTTTGACTACTGCTGATGGTAGTTCTTTCACTTTTTCAGATGCTTTATTTGTGCCAGGGATCAAAAAGAACCTGTTATCAGTTTCTGCATTAGCCAAGATTGGCTTGGTTGTGAAATTCGTTGATGACAGGTGTACAGTCCATGATCTCTCAAATGGCGATGTGATTATTGCTTCTGGCATTTTATGTCGTGGGCTGTATAAGCTCATAGACTATGAAAGATCTGTGAATGATTCGGCATGTGCAGTTCATGATTCTCAGGCTATGTCAGATGCAAAGCTTTGGCATGCACGCTTTGGTCATCTGAATTTTGCTAGTTTGTTACGCCTGCAGAAATCTGAAATGGTGTCCTCTTTGCCCAAACTTGAGGCACCTGGAAAACATGTTTGTGAAGGCTTTATTTTGGGCAAAATGCAGCGTTCTTCCTTTCCAAAAGATGGTTTAGTTCGGGCTATGCAGAAATTGCAGCTTGTACATAGTGATGTCTGTGGTCCTATGCAGACACCCTCCTTTGGAAATTACCTTTACTTCGTGACTTTCATTGATGATTTTTCCAGGCATGCATGGGTATATCCACTCAAAGCAAAGTCCGAAGTGTTCATGTGCTTCAAATAGTTTTTGGTTTTGGTTGAAAATCTGTCAGCATGTAAAATGGGCACCCTCCGTTCTGATCGAGGGGGGGAATATATGTCTTCAGATTTTAATGCATTTCTGGCTGAACATGGGATAAAACACCAGTGTACAGTGCCGTATACACCTCAACAGAATGGAGTTGCTGAAAGAAAGAACAGGTCACTCATGGAGATGGCGAGGTGCATGGTCAAAAGTCAGGCTTTACCACATTGTTTCTGGCTTGAGGCTATCATCTGTGCAGCATATGTACTGAACAGGTGTCCCACTAAAGCGTTGCAGTCTATCACTCCATATGAGGCATGGCATGATCGCAAGCCATTTGTTGCTCATCTGCGTGTTTTTGGTTGTTTGGCATATGCATTAGTGCCTGAACAACATCGCAGAAAATTGGATGATAAGGCAGTAAAATGTATTTTTGTTGGGTACAGTTCTGAAAGTAAAGGCTATCGTCTGTATCATCCACAGACTAAACGCATTTTGGTTAGCCGTGATGTTGTCTTTGTGGAAGATGCTATTAAGCCATTGCTTTCATGTACTAAGGAGACATCTGTTAGCTCCAAAAACATGTATGATACTTTGATGCCTCTTTTTACAGGTGGACAGTCTAGTGCTGGTCCTAATGAGGCAACTTCTCAGCCTTTGCAGGTTTCATATGATGATGCAGATCATTCCATTTCTGATGCAGATTTACATGATGCACTTGTTGATGAGAGAGCTGATATTGAGCAGGCAAAAACTATGCCAAAATGGCTGGTGCAGACTTTGCGTGACAGCAAATTAGATGCACCTCTGTCATATCGTACTCGTTTAGGCTCTCATAGTGCCTCCTTTGCATCAGATTGCTATGCTATGGCTGCATCTAGTCTCTGTGATGAGAATGAGCCTCTTTCTTTTGATGAAGCACAAAATTTAGAAAATTGGATGGCTGCTATGCAATCTGAATATGATGCTATAATGAAGAATGGTACATGGTCTTTATGTGACTTGCCTCTTGGCAAGAAGGCCATTGGCACTAAGTGGGTATACAAGCTGAAGCGTAAACCTGATGGTACAGTTGACAGGTATAAGGCTAGGCTTGTTGCAAAGGGTTATGCACAGGAAAGAGGCATTGATTTTGATGAGACCTTTGCACCTACATGCCGTATGACTACTGTTCGGAGCATTTGTGCACTTGCAGCCCATCATGGTTGGAATGTACATCAGTTGGACATTAAAACAACATTTCTGAATGGTGACTTGCATGAAGAAGTGTATGTTTTTCAGCCCCGTGGCTTTGTGCAGAAAGGGCATGAAAACCAGGTGTGCAGGTTAAAGAAGGCATTATATGGTTTAAAGCAAGCACCACGTGCTTGGTATGAGAAGATACATGCCTATCTGATTGCACATGGTTTTGAGAACAGTCCAACTGAAAGCACCTTATATGTTAAGCGTGCTAATGATGTGCTTCTGATCATTGTTGTCTATGTTGATGACATGCTGCTCACTGGTCCTATTGAGACACATATTGCTGATTTTAAGGCTGATTTGCATGCCTCATTTGAGATGTTTGATTTGGGGCATTTTCATCACTATTTGGGCATTCAGTTTATGCACGTTGATGGTGGAATGGCTTTGTGTCAAACGAAATATATTGACACATTATTGCAGCGTTTTGGCCTTGAAGACTGTAAGCCTATTGCCACTCCTATGGAGACAGGTTTACGATTGAGTCTTCATGATGCTGGAGATGCATTTGATGCTGTTCTCTATCAGCAGGCTGTTGGATGCTTGATTTACTTATGCATTACTCGGCCAGATATTCAGTTTGCTGTCTCACAGATGAGCAGGTTTATGCATTGCCCAGGAGTCACGCATTGGAAAGCGGTTAAGCGCATCTTTCGCTACTTGAGTGGTACTCGGCTACTTGGGTTGTTTTATCCCAAGGGGGGATCACTACCGCCAGATTTGCATGCTTTTTCTGACTCAGATTGGGCTGGTTGCTATGACACTCGTGTGTCCACCAGTGGTTTTTGCTTCATGCTTGGTAGCTCATGTATATCTTGGCTGAGCAAGAAGCAGCCTACTGTGACCACTTCCAGTTGTGAGGCTGAGTATAGGGCAGCTTTCACAGCGACTGTTGAGTGTGTGTGGCTCAGACGCCTTATGGCTGATTTGGGTGTTGGCCAGTCTTCTGCCACCACCATCTTCACTGACAGTCAGAGCGCATTGGCAGTTGCGAGGAACCCTGTGTTCCATGCTCACACTAAGCACATTGAGGTGCATTATCACTATGTCAGGGAGAGGTTCTCTGCTGGGGAGATCAGCTTGGCATATGTGCCCACGCAGGAGAACATTGCAGACCTTTTCACGAAGGCTTTGCCTAGGGAGAAGTTTGAAGCTTTCCGCAAAGCTTTGGGCTTACTTCCTTTTGTGGAGTGATTTCCACATAGCTTGGCACTTCCTTATACATGAGTGCCAGCTCGTTGTTCACGGCATCACTCCCAGGGGGGATTTGTTGATATATTTAGGTAGTGATGTGTGTGAACACTCTAGGACTGCCGGGACACTTTTTTCCCTCTTTAGGAGGTTTTTTTCCCCCGGCTTGTATATACGCCTATTGCCCTAATGGGCTACTTATCTTTGTACATTCTCTAGTAATACATTCAGTATTGTGTGTTTGTGCTCCAAGCTTCTTCTTCTTCCTTGTGCTGTTCGCGTGCTTCCGCAGACGTCTATCTCCAACATATATATTATTTATGGTGCTTATTTTCAGATGTGTTTTAGGACTTTCCATAACTTGTATATTCACGATATAAATGTGTATAAGACATGGGGATTGAGTGTGGTTTATCATTTTTGTGGATATATGGGATGGAGAGAGGATTCAGAAGAAACCATTTTACTTCATATTTTGCATAAACAAGTCATTGATTAGGAATATCATTACTTATGTATTGTATTAAAAAAAAATTCATATGAATCATTAGTTTTATTGTATGTATAGAATGAATCCAAAGAAGACTATATCTCTCATTAGGTCGAGCTTGAGTGGTTGTACACTAATGAGATTATGACTCTCAATGCCAAAATTACAGGCATGGAGGATACTCTTTTGATGATCCTCAAAATGATAAAAAAACCAAAGGTGCCACCAGTTGGTACTTCAATTTCATCATCTAAGCCATCTAATTTAGAGATACCACATATAGATGTGGAAACATCTTCTAATAGAGACATCAAGTGGCAGGTAAAGATTTGAATCCACAGAAGTATCACAGATAGGTTAGTAATAGGATGAAAGATGAAGTAGAACAGTAGATTAGTAAGTGGGAGCAATGCTTTCGACTCTGCAATATTGTTGATAAAAAACAGAAGCTTGAGCATGCCACATATAACTTGATGGATGCTGCCCACCAATGGTGGAGGAGAATAGAAAAGAACAAGATAGAAACCGCCACTTGGGCAGAATTTAAAATCATATTTTACAAGAACTTTGTTCCTCTAGATGAGCATATCATGGCTTTAGACGCATGCTTCTTCCTGCAGCAGAGATTGCTTATAGTGACAGAATATGCAGATAAGTATAGAGAAATCTTATTGAAGATATCAGATGAGGTGCCTAATTTTCTTTAGGTATGTAAGTTTTTGCTTGTGCTTAGGGAGACATGTCTGCTTGTGCACAAGGAGTGCTACCATACCTTAAATGAGGTAGTGGAACTAGTATTGGTGTTGGAGGATGGTCGAAACTCTCGACCTCAACCTTCAGGACAAAAAACTTTGTGGACAAGATTCATGAAGCCCACAACTTCAGTTCTAGTACCTAATAGAGAGACGAATGTCGTCCAAACTTTGAGCCATAGGAAGAGAGAAGTTTATTCTTCCATGGTTGGTAGAGCTTTTGAACAATCTAGTCTAACACAACAACGAAAAGAAAATGATTGTTGTGAGGGAGTTTATTACGGATGCCTAGGTTTGTATGCTTATAGGCTATTTCCCAAGAAGAAGAACAAGATATATGCAACGATGGTAGTGGAGAGGTAGCAATACTTACCATCCATGTGATCATCTAATTTAGAGTTTGACCTTCTAGCTGCAAACACTAAGATGGACCCTCCATCTAAGAACAAACAACCCATCTTGAATATAATAATCACCAAGAAGGTGAATACTATGCCAGATGTGGTATTGTCCCTAGTTTCTCATATCCTATAATCCAAGCATCTCTCGAAACTTCTTCAACTTCTCAGCTCCAAGTGCTTTGGTGAAAATTTTTCAGCAACCTGCTCATCTGTTCTTACATAAACAAGATCAATATCACCTGCTAACACGTTCTCTCTGATGAAGTGATAATGTACCTTGATATGCTTTGTTCTAGCATGGAAAACACAGTTCCATGCTAACTGTATGCTGCTAAGATTATCACAATAGAAGTGATAGGCTTTTGCACTTCCACACCTAAATATGCAAGTAACATTTCCAGCCATGATGCCTCACATGCTGCCATTGTAGCATCTCTATACTCAGCCTCTATACTCGACAAAGCAATAGTGGGTTGCTTCTTACTGCTCCATGTAATAGCTGCACCTCAAAGTGAGAAAAGAAAGCTACTAGTAGATCTTCTATCTGGAGTACTACCAACCCAATCTGCATCGGTGTATCCATGAACCTGCAAATCTACACGAACTTCATAAAACAATGCATAATCCAAAGTAGCACTCACATAACGTAGAGTGCACCACAGAGCATCCAAATGTGGCTTCCTGGGAACCTGCATAAACTGATTTTCAAGTCCAACAGTATAGCTTAAATCAGGCCTTGTAATTGTAAGATATATAAGACTTCCCACAATTTTCTTGTACATAGTAGCATTTTCCAATGCTTCACTTGATGTAGTATCCAACTTTAAATTCTGATCTAATGGCATAGAAATTGGCTTACAACCAGCCATACCATACTTTTGCAGCATATTCAAGGCATATTGCCTTTGCGACATCCACATACCTGTTTCTGTATGTATAAACTCAATGCCCAAGAAATAGGGCAACACACCAAGATCTTTCATGTCAAATTCCTGCATAAGAAGTTGCTTTACCTCTTTGATGCTTTCTTCATTATCGCCACCTACAATCAAGTAATCAACATAAATGGCCACAACATGATGCCATCATCAGCCTTCCTTGCATATAGTGAATGATCTGCATTGCACATAGAAAACCCAATTCTGGTTAAGTAATCAGCGATCCTTGTATGCCATGCACGCCGAGCCTGCTTCAGCCCATACAAAGCCTTTTGCAACCTACAAACATATTCTGGATGCTTTGAATCTTCATATCCTTGTGGCTGATCCATATATACTTCTTCCTGTAACTCACCATGTAGGAAAGCATTCTTCACATCCATCTGATGCAAAGTCCATCTTTTTGCTGTAGCTAATGCAACAAGTATCCTAACAGTAGACATTTTAGCTACAGGGCTGAATGTTTCCTCATAATCAATGCCATATGTCTGTGTATATCCTTTAGCTACCAATCGTGCTTTATACCTACTTATGCTACCATCAACATTATGCTTTACCTTGTAAACCCATTTACAACCTATGGGTTTCTTTACTTGCGGCAATGGAACCAACTTCCATGTATCATTTCCATAAAGTGCAGCCATCTCCTCATCCATAGCTTTTTCCCAATCTGTAATTCCAATTGCATCTTCAAAGCAAGAAGGTTCAACATCTTGTATTACCTTTGTCAGTAGGCATAATGACGAGCCATGTAACTATCATATGTCAATCGTTGCACTGAATTCCTCATCCTCCTAGATCTTCTTGGTCATGGGTTACTTCTCCTTGTATCATCTGCATGTGCCCTTCTTACTCTTGGAGTCTTCACAGAGGGCAATCCAGGTTTCTCATCAAGACTCTTTTCTGAACCGCTTGAATCTCCATCAATGTCTTCAAAACCTGCACATGTTTTATGACCAGCAGAAAGCTTTTCTTTACCTTTGTTGGATGTATTTGATGAATTTGCTGGACTGAAATTTGCACGTAATCTTCCACTCCATGGATTTGAGTTGGAACTATTGCTTTGTGATGCATCCAGTCCACTCAAAACCTAAGATTCTGCACTTGATTTTTCAACATTTTCTTTGTCATTTGGTTCAAGGCTCAGTCCTTCTTTGGCATCTGCATAGAAGCTTGACATTTCATCAAATACCACATCTCTCCTCACCTTTACCTGTCGTGTGAGTGGGTTATAACATTTATATCCCTTTTGCTCAAGGGAGTATCCAATGAAGACACACTTTTCTGCTTTTGGATCAAGCTTCGTCCTCAATTCATCTGGGACATGTACATATGCAATACAGCCAAAAACTTTTAGATGTGATAAGTTTGGCTTTTTACTTGTAAACTTCTCTTCAGGTGTAACTTGATGTACAACAGCAGTCGGAGTTCTGTTCATGATGTATACAACAGTATGCACAACTTCTGCCCAATAACAATGAGGCATATTCTTCTCAACCATTAAGGCTCTTGCTATTTCTGCAATATGTCAATTTTTGCGTTCAGCAATGCCATTCTGTTGTGGTGTGTACCTGCATGAAAACTGACGCCCAATTCCATGATTTTTTAGAAAACTGCTAAACTCATTTGACATGTATTCACCTCCTCCATTAGATCTTAATGTTTGAATGTACTTCCCTGTCTGCTTTTTCCACCATAACTTTAAAATTCTGGAAGTGAGTGAACACCTCACTCTTCTCTTTCATGAAATATACCCATACTTTGTGTGTATGGTCATCAATGAAAATAACATAAACCTGCAACCACTCATAGATGTGATCTTTGCTGGATCCCAAACATGTGTATGTACTACTTCTAGTACATTCTCACTAACATGCTTGTCATGTAGAAATGATGCTCTTGACTGTTTACCAAATTGACATGCTGCACATACCATTTGCATTTTTGCAACTTTGAAATTTGGTAGTCCATGGACAATCTCCTTTGACTGCATGAGTTTCAACCTTTTCAAGTTTGCATGTCCAATCTGTTTGTGCCATATCTCTATATCTGCAATAACTCCTGCACCTTTTGCAAACATGGCTGCATTCATTTCAAGAATCTTCACATTTAAGGTGAACATCCTACCCACTTTGTTTCCTTTGGCAACCAATCGTCCATCCTGCTTGTACTCTTCTACATATAATCCATAAGCATTGAACCTGACTTGTAATCCCTGGTCAACCATTTGTCCAACAGAAACCAGATTCTTTGTTATATTTGGAACATGCAACACATCAGCAAGATGTTTTACCTTCCTGCTCTCCATAGACAATGCTATGTTTCCTATATGCTCAATAGGATGCGATGTATCATCACCTGTTTCAACATATCCAGGAACTGGCATTTTTTGCAAACTACTAAACCATTCTACATGACTGGTCATGTGATTTGAAGCACCTGAATCAACATACCAGACATTATCATTCGATTTTGAAACACCAGCAGACATTGTATTCATCATGTGATGTTGAACCATAAACAACTTCTCAGAATCATCTGCACTTGTGGATGCATAATTGTTTTGCTGCCTTCTGTTATTTTGATTATTCAACCTGCAATCACGTTCAAAGTGTCCAGGTTTACCACAATTCTAGCATCCTTTACTATCATTACCTGAATCATTTCTTTGGAAATTTGTACGACCTCTTTGGATCCCCCTGCCTCGAAACTGTCCTCTTCCTCCTGCATGATTCTGCTGTTGACCTTGGTCTTGGTTACTATTTCCTCTTCCACTTCCAAAACCTCTACCTCTGCCTCTTCCTCTGCCAGAGTAGAATACCTGCTCAGAACTGGGCTTCCCTTGGGAGTTTGAATCCTTACCAAGATTCTTTTCTTCAATAATCAGCATAGATACCAGATCAGCAAAATTTGGAATATTTTCCCTGGTCTGTTTGGAAGTTCTGAACTGCTTATATGCAGCTCCTAAACCACGAATGCACACTTCCACCTTACCATCATCATCTACATTCACGCCAATAGATGCAAGTGACTCACATATGCTTTTGATTTTTAGAGTGTAGTCACTTACCGACATGCTCTTCTTTTCCAATGTATGTAGCTCGTTCTTGAGTTGCAATTTCCATGCCTTTGTATTAGTCTCATACAAAGTGACCAAACTGTTCCAAGCCTCTTTTGGAGTCTTGGCATCCTGTATGTGTCCAATCATGCTATCGTGTATGCTAATAGATAGCCAATACATTACCTTTCGTGCTCCTTGATTCCATTCCTCATATGCTCTTAACTGGTCTGTAGTCCGATTCCTTTCTGGTAACTGCTGAGCATTTTCATTCTCTCCTTCGATGTACTTCCAGTAGTCTTTTCCCATCAGGAAATTCATCATTCTGAATCTCCAAGCATGGAAGTTGTTCTTGTCCAGCTTATCGCTCATAAGCTGACTCATTCCATTTGCGTTTGCCATTTCTGCAACAATTCACAACACTGCAAAACACTACAAGCAGCACTTCTCCTTGAACACTGTTGCACTATGACGTGACAGTTCGATCTAAGAAAAACACAGTTTTCGTGTATCAACAGTACATGGAATCGCTTGAAATTTTGGATCTGGAATATATGAGTGTCGCCGAACACAATGCAAGTTAGAATTTCTGAAACTGACCTGGTTTCTCTGTGGGCCCCACTTGGCGGGCTCGAAACGGAGATTGTGATTTTCATGTTGATTTTTGTAGCAAACGGAGGCCGTTTCTGAAATCGTGCTTTCTCCACGCCTTGCCACATAGTCTTCACCGTCACCTTCTCCATGAGCTCTCTACAGCCATGCTGGCTCTGATACCATGTCACGAGGAAGGAGATAAGGAAGAGAGTTCACACACACATTCTCACTCTCAAGGAGAAGCACACACACAGATTGAGGCAAGGAAGAATGATCTTGTTCTTCTTCTTCTATTACATAAAAGGAATGTACAAGAATGACCTAAAAACAAGAATACAAGTGCAATATATAAAGATCAGTACATAAGGAAAAACTAATTTCCATGAATGAGTGGGCTGGCAAGAAACAAATGTTCCATCACTCTCGGTAGATCAATCTAATAAAGCTCAATGAAGTTTCCCTGACATACATCGGTGTGACCACTATACATGTCAGAGAAACGAAAAACTGGTACGTGTCATCCTGGATCATCACATGTTGAGCTTGATATCTCAACACTCCTTCACATCCTTGAGACTTAACCACTAGGCTAAGTGGATCACTTGTTCACAAGAGCACAAGACCTCCTAGTAAGTCTAAACTCGAGATATTTGGTCATACACACGAATGACCAAACAATGTCCGATTTCAGATCTATATGAACCGATCGGACCCTTGGATCATAGACTTACTTTATTACATTCTTCTCCCCTTGGGAAAATATTTTTTTCCTCGAAAATAGAGCTATATATCTATTGTAGGCAACCCCCCAGCCTCATGTTCTAAAAACTGGAAGAACATGTCTCATCTCTATGGTGGCATCCTTGCCCAAATGATTCAAAACACTGTCTCGTTTTGCACTTTGATGAACTGGACAAAGTACAAACTAGTGAAAGAATAATAAGGGTGGATCTGAACACATCCCTGGCCAATTCACAATTTCTGGATGTGCGATCTAGGCACAAACATGTGAACTAGGTGGATTCAAATTACTAGTCCATTTCTAGGCATAACTGGTGCATGGACTTAGTAATGAAGGTGGGATTCTTATCCTTTGAAAGACTTTGAGAACTCTTGATTCACTTGAATTTGTTTTGGAGAACTTGAAGTTTGGTTGTCCCAAACATCTAACTTAGATGTTTGTACAATGGTTTACTTTGATCCATTAGTTACTTGATTTTTTCACCCGGCTAGAGGACTACTTTGTCCTAATGAGTTTAAAAATCCTATGTAAACTGTACGAGAAACTTACCAATTTCTTCGAGTGAACCATAATATAACTTGCCCAATACAAATTCGCAATGAAATTTGTCCAACTTAGGTCACTGTTCCCAAAGACTAATTTTTTAGCTAAAAGTTCTTGGGAATTGTCAATCTATTGAGCAATTCCTAACTTCTCTGTTCTAGAGTATACTGGACTCTAGGAAATCATTTATGCTATAACTTGAAGCAAACTCAAATGAATAAGTCCACTTAGACTTATTCTCTTTTGAAGATTGAAAAGGTTCTTATATAGAACATATGTCTAGGATGTTTAATTTAGTTATCTGGTTCTATCCGGCTAACCCTTGAATTTTATGAAAAGAATCAGATACCATATCTGAGTCAAATACAAAAGATTCGGAAAGCGGAAAGAAAGAACTAAAACTCTATTCAACCAATTCAAACTTCGAAGATATGTAAACTTGCTATGAGTCAAAGTCTAGATGACTCAGGACTTTAACTTCTCAAAGATCTGTTTCAATAGGGTATTGAATCATTTTCTCTATTTCTAAGAGAAATAAGTTGGTTTCTCAAAAAGATTTAAAGCAAATCCAAAAACATCATCCAACCACAAGATACTAGTGTGGTAACCAACATCAGTGTGTCGACCCACTGAGGTTCTGTTGATGAGTTTTGTATTTGAATAATGCTTCACTTGAGTGAAAAATTCCCAAAAGGAATTTCATTGCCAATGCTTGGGCAATCTACAAAGTAGTTCCAATCGCGCATACTTGGACAATCATGGCCAAGCTTGATCAAGTCTAGTTGATCTTGCAACTAAAATAAAGAATAAGTCTTAATAATTAAGATCTCCTGAACTATCAAAAGCTTCTTTGCTTACCTACGGGATTTTTAGAGATCTTTTCTTGAACTTCAGTCCAAGCATACATTGATGCCTCTTAGATTCCAAAGCTAAGAATCTTTGATATACCTTTAGGTTATATCACTATTTGGACTCCACCACGTGCTAGAGAGATGACTCTCCTCCCAACCAAATTCCTCTATATATAGCTCTCTCCAGGGGACTGCCTTCTTGGGCAGGTGGATACTAGCCAACCATGTGTCGGCCATGTAACTGCATGTGTGCCAAGTGTCCTAGTTAACTCGAGTTAACTCAAGTGGATGCTTCTAGAAGGCTCTAGATCTCTTTGGGCAAGATACTCTCCCCATGTCCTTCATGGGGATTGAACCCAAGACCTCCTCCTTCACATCCTTGAGACTTAACCACTAGGCTAAGTGGATCACTTGTTCACAAGAGCACAAGACCTCCTAGTAAGTCTAAACTCGAGATATTTGGTCATACACACGGATGACCAAACGGTGTCCGATTTTAGATCTTTCTGAACCGACCGGACCCTTGGATCATAGACCTACTTTATTACAATGCATGACTCTCATAGCAACTAGCCGAGTCTTAGTCACAAAAAACATGTAAATTTGGCTGTAATGATTCCCCCTTGGGAAAAAACACTTAAGTACTTGGGTACCGCTCAAGTAGCAAAGATATATTTAACATCTTGCCAATGCTTGACACTTGGGAAATGCATAAATTTGCTCATATGAGAGAAAAAAAACTGAATATCAGGCTTAGTTATGCATAAGTAAATCAAGCATCCAATAGCATACTGATAGAGAACAACATCAAATGCATCTCCACCATCATGAAGACTCAACCGTAAATCTGTTTCCATAGGAGTGATAATAGGTTTGCAATCTTTAAGGCCAAAACACTGCAATAATGTTTCAATATATTTTGTTTGACACAGTTATTCCCCCATCAACTTGCATAAACTGAATGCCTAAATAATGATGCAAATGCCCTAAATCTGACATCTCAAAAGAGGCATGCAAATTAGCCTTAAATTTAGCAATATGCTTGTCATGAGGACTAATGAGCAGCATGTCATCAACATAGACAACAATGATCAGAAGCACATCATTTGCACCCTTAATATATAAGGTTCTCTCTGTTGGACTATTCTCAAAACCATGTGCAATCAATTATACATGCATCTTTTCATACCAAATAGTGCTTTCTTCAAATCATATAATGCCTTTTTCAACCTGCACACTTTGTTTTCATGCCCTTTCTACACAAAAACATAGGGTTGAAATACATACACTTCTTCATGTACGTCACCATTCAAAAATGCACTTTTAATGTCCAACTGATTTACATTCAAACCATGATGAGCTGCAAGTGTACATATGCTACAAATGGTGGTCATTCAACAAGTGGTTGCAACGGTCTTATCAATATCAATGCTTGTCTCTTGATCATAGCCTTTTGCAATGAGCCTAGCCTTATACCTATCAACTGTTATGTCAGGCTTACATTTCAACTTGTATATCCATTTAGTGCCAATGGCCTTTTTGCCGAGAGGCAAATCACATAAAGACTAAGTACCATTCTTCATAATGGCATCATATTCTGATTGCATAGTATCCATTGAGTTTTTTGAACTTTGTGTTTTGTCAAAAAGAAGCTGGCTCATTCTCATCAGAAAGACTAGAGGCAGCCATTGCATAGCAACCTGATGCAAAGCAAGCACTATGAGAGCCTGAACGAGTAACATATGATAGAGATGCATCTAATTTTCTATCTTCTAAATTCTACACAAGCCATTAAGGCATAATTTTTGCATTCTGTATATCAGGTCTATCATCAAGTGCATCATGTAAATCTGCATTAGAAATGGATGATCTACAACATCATGTTGAACCTTTAAAGGTTGAGAAATTACCCCATTTGGAGGAGCACTTGATTGTCCACCTATAGATGTCTCCTTAGTACATGAAAGTAATGGTTGAATTGCATCTTCCACAAAAACAACATCATGGCTAACCAAAATGTGTTTAGTCTGTGGATGATATAGATGATAGTCTTTGCTTTCAAAACTATACCCAACAAAATTACACTTCATTGCTTTATCATCCAATTTCCAACATTGTTGTTCAAACACTAATGCATATGAAAGACAACCAAAGACACACAGATGAGAAACAGATGGCTTGCGACCATGCCAAACTTGACATGGAGTGATAGATTATAGTGCTTTGGTGGGACACCTCTTAAGTACATATGCTAAACATATTAAAACCTCAAGCCATAAGCTATGTGGTAAAGCTTCACTTTTGACCATACACCTTGCCATCTCTATGAGAGGCATGCTATTTCTTTTTGCAAATCCATTTTGTTGAGGTGTATACGGCACTGTACATTGATGTTTTATCCCATGCTCAACCAGAATTGCATTAAAATAAGAAGACATGTACCCCCTCCCCCACCCCGATCAGAATGGAGGTGCCTAATTTACATGCTAATAGATTTTTAGCCATAACAAAAAACATTTTGAAGTGCACAAACACGTTACACTTTGCTTTCAATGGATACAAGCATTCCTGGGAAAGGCATCAATGAGCAACACGAAGTAAAGGTGATTCCCAATTTGAAAAGAAGATATCTACATATGACCACAAGCATCACTATGAACAATCTGAACTTTATGAGAACCTCTAATTGAACCATCTTTAAGGAAGGAAGAATGCTACATTTTGCCCAAGATACAATCTTCCCATACATGTTTACAAGATGCCTCAAGTTTGGATAGAGAGGAAACCATATGAGATGTCTATAGGCATAGCAAACTAGCATATTTCAGATGACCAAAGCATGCATGCCAAAGCTTTGCATATGAGATAGTATGAGAATCTTGAACTGCATACGATGAATCCTTCACACATTTTGCATAGTCTATGAGCTTGGATAGTCCACGACATAAAATTCCAAAAGAAATAATGGTATGTCCATTTGAAAGATCATGAACTGTACACCTGTCATCAACAAATTTGACAACCAAGGCAATCTTGGCTAATGCTGAAATTGATAGCTGATTTTTGGTGATTCCTTGCATATACAATGCATCTCACAATGTGAAAGAACTACCATCAGGAGTAGTCAAAATGATTTTTCCAACTCTCATTATAGATATGAGGGGTTGTTTTCACATGTTACAATATTCCCTCTAGGGGCAAGCTCAAATGAATTGAAGAAACTACGCTGTGAGGTAATATGTTTGGTTGCCCCACTATCAAAGTACCAAACATGTGAGTCTACTGTAGACATACAATGCTCATGAGAAGATGGTTCATAATTACATACAGTAGTAAATGCCCATTCTTCATTCTACACAAGATTACCAAACTCTGTTTTTGGTGTAGAGGTTGCTCCAAAAAACATTCCAACCTCTTTCTTCTTTGCATCTTTTGTAGCTGGTTTTGGACAATTCTTTATGACATGATCATTTCCTTTACAGTATTTGCAAAACACTTATTGCTTTTCTATTTTCTTCTCATCTTTGTCTTCTTTCTTCGACTGTGCAACATTAGTAGATTTTTGCTTACTAGTAGATGACCCTTGCCCTTTTGGCTAGCTAAGAAATCTTGATTTTGAACATGGATAATAGACCTCTTCTACTTGGAAGGATCTTCTTTCTATAAAAAAACTAACTCCTCAAATGTTAAGGCATTTGGATTGCCTTCCATCATCAATCAAAGAGTAGAAGTCTGTTATGAATCAAAAAGACCATTGAGTAGTCTGCACAAGTGAACTATCTGGTAAGACTTCATCAATAGAAATCAATTGTTCCTCCAAATATTTCATGTTTGTCAAAAAACTTCCATAGAATCTCCTTCATTCATATGCTCACTCTCCAAATTTGGGGTGATTCTTGGAGCCATTTTGGAGCACTTCATGCATAGTTCTCTTTAACAGGTTCAAGAACATCAATAGGAGTGCTCTTTGTACTTCTCTGACAATGAATATTCACCTTTGGTGCTATGTTTTCAGCCACACTAGTAAATCTACAGGTTTCTTGAAAGGTTTTTGTTGTGGTCGGAGTAGCCGCCACAAGTCTATGTAGGTTTTTTGAGCCTAAAGAATAGAGTTGGTAGACACTTGTAGGCATTTCTAGCTAGTATTTGGGCTGTGAATTTAGTCTTTCAATTCCATTTTATTGCATATGTTGAGCACATACACACTATGTACACTTTTATGGACCACTTATGTACATCCATGTGGTCATTGATATAGCGGTTATGTTTTTGCATAAAGCCTTTTACTTTGGCAAAAATTTTCCAGATTTTTTGGTTTTGCCAACTATATAGTGGTTGATTTACTACAGATACACTTATTGTTGTGAGCACATTCAATCTCACATAATCCTTTTGGTTGGTCATTACTATTCATTAATCCATTGTTTTGGGGAGACTGCTGATTTTTCCCAGAATCTTACACTTGGCCATCCTTTCTTAAGACTTAGTGGTCCTTGGACTATTCTAGCTCCATCTCCATTCTAGTCAGTTCTCTATCATCATGGCATTAGAAATATCAGACACATTTGGTGGATCTGGGTCTAGTCCAATGTTCCCAAGAGGAGCTATGACTTGCAAGGCAAAGACCATTTTGAGATCTAGAAATTTGATGGCACAAACTTTGCTCTATGGAAGAATCAGATTAAAGATGTGCTAATTTAGAGGAGATAGTGGAAGCTAGTAAATGTAATCTGAAAGAAGCCTGTTGATATGGAGGATGATGATTGGGATGAGTTGGTTGAAATGGCCAGGTCTACCATTTGATTGCATGTGGAAGATAATGTTTACTTTATAGTATTGGACTGTGAAAGTGCAGAGGAGCTTTGGAAGAAGTTATGCAATACATATGAAAAAGAAATTGCATCAAATAAAGTGTATCTGATGAGAAAGTTATATGAACTTTGCATGAAGGACACAAATATTGTTTTTGCTCATCCAAATGAGTCTGATGCTATACTCTCCGAGTTACATGCTCAGCAAATGGAGATGGATAATGGAATGAAAGCAGTTTTGTTGTTATGCACCTTGCCCCCATGATGGGATAGATTTTGCACATCTATTAGCAATAGTGTACTTGGTGGTAAACAGACTATGATGACATATGTGGAGCACTCTTGAGTGACGATATTTGTAGGAAATCTATGGTTGGGACTCACATTGGATATGCGTACAATGTTCATGATTCTTACCAAGGAAAGACTTAGCAATGTGGCGGGAATAAGAACAAGGAAAAGAATGGTCAACAAAATCTCTTTCCCACACGTGGTTGCTAGATTATGATTTCTATATGAAACCACATAGAGAATTCTGCCCTTTTGCATATCAAAGGGCAATATGGCTATTGCAAAAGGAAGCAAAGTTGGCTTACTTTATCCTTTATATGTATCATAGAAAGAACACTTGTTAGCTAGTACTGAACAACCTATGGATTGTATTTGGCATGGCCATTTGGGCCACATATCGCATAGTGGGATGGAAAATCCTTCTCATTCTGGCTACTTACCTGTGTTATCTTTCTCTCATTTTTCATTTTGCGAGCATTATTAATATGGAAAGAAAACTAAGAATGTGCATAAAGCACACATTGAATCATCAATTCTACCTTTAGATCTCGTTCATACAGATATGTGTGGTCCGATGCTGTGTATCTAAGTCGTAGAACTTTAGGGACTTGTGTCAATTGAGACTATACCTGAATCACCCCACAAGTGCATATAGTGGTGGATTAATACATGTTTAATTATAAATCCATGAATTTAGACATATTAAGTGTATGAGGACATGTGCACACATGATGGTAAGTGAAGTGATAATACTACAATGCATGTAACTTAGTTCAACTACCTCTCCTACTCATTAGTCTTCTAAAAATGCATGCTGCGATACTTGTAACAGCAATAAGCACAAATTTGGACTTTGCTCTCAGCTCAAAGCTTCGAATATGATCAATAGCGGGTTCCTTTCAAAGATCTTGATGAGATGCATCTAATGATGTTGCTCAAATCTGACAAAGATGCTTCAAGTTTTGAACAAAATAGTGAATGGATGGAAATAGCGAGAAACACTAAGTTCGCTCCATAGCTCACCAAGCTTCACACATGTATTACAGTAATGAAAACAAGAGGGTATGGGGTAGACAACACTGCTGAACACACATTTCAAGCATGAAACACACACACAAGATCTTGGAGAAGAAGATGCTCAACAAAGAAGAGGTAAATTCGAAAATCTAACTTGATTTCTCACTATGGCAAAAAGTCCTTACAAAGAGTCATCAAGTGACTTATCTACATGTGCCCTAAAAATGATCCTTTCACACAAGAGATCGACACTTTTATTGGAAAATGCTAACTTCCTACTATGTTACAAGAATTATGTTACAACATTTGGGATTTATGCATCTAGAGAACTCCTCTGGTGCATTTACATGGCTTCATGACATATTTTATATAATCTTGAAGAAGAAAATTTGTGCCTACAAATTGAAAATTTTTGGGGCTTGCTTTTGTGTGCTTCTTTTCTCTGCAACACTATCCCCCTCTTTGACTCTGTCATCCCTTCACAGGCTTTGACTGCATGCCAACAACGGTGTATGGAGACTTTAGGATTGTTCAAAATTTTTTCACCTTATCCGAATCTTCCATCCTAAGCTTCTATTTGCCTCTTGATATTCCTTTTATCCACACCTCTGTGCTGTTTTGTTCATTCTAGTTGCCACACATGGACTCTTTGATCACCATTGCATCTCTTTTAATCAGGCATTTGTTTCAAAGTTCCTGTTCTTAAATCTTCTTTTACATGCTTTGGGACCCGATGCATTCTCTTTAGCCTGTTTATTTCTTTCCACTGCATGCACCCAATGGTTAAGGAAGCCTCTTGAGACAATTTGCTATCTTATCCGAGCCTCAATCCTATGCTTCTTTCATCCCTTTGGTATTCCTTACATTCACACATCAGGGTTACTTATTGATTTGGGTTGCTATGCACACACCCATTGGTAGACATTGCATCTGTTTCTGTCTGGTTGATGCTTCAAATGTCTTATGTTTTATGTTTGATTACATACCTTAGGACCTCCTTTCTTAGTATTGTGGCTTGATAGGTGCCCCTGTGGGGCTTTGGGCAAAGGGTGAGTTACATTTATTGAATATTTTTTCTTTTTGGTTTTCTTCTGCTTCATTTTTTGTTTGATTCTCCCTCCACATGTCCCTCCTCCTGAACTCTGTCATCCTCGATAGGCTTTGAATGGTGATGTGATAATGTTTGAATAATCATTTGCTCTCTTCGATTCAACATATTAGCTTCACATATCATGAGTTCCTTCCATTGTGATGATTTCACACCATCATTTGGTGCCTGCCTATGATCTGCAAAGAAACTTAATTCGTAGGCCACCATGCGAGCATTTAAGTTGGAAGATAATTTTACAAAGATTTTTGATTCCATTTCAAAAACTCTTGTGAAGAATGCCTCTTCAAAGGTTTACATGTAAGTACTCGGGAGAAACATTAAGCGCGAATATATAGCCATTATTGTGAGTCTACTAGGCGTGAGAGATAGATAAAAAATTAGGGCATTTGTGCCTTGGTTAATGTTGATGAAGTTGAAAAATGTGTATTGAGCATGTTTAAAGACCTTCAAATTTGTGAGCAACATGCTCAACACTTTATTTGTCATTTTTATTGCTAAATCTGGAACGATGTCATAACTTGAAAGGCAAAACTCTATAGTTCGTACCATATACTTTTTGATTGGTAAGTAATTATGAGGTGGACTTGGCAATAGCAGATAGTTAAGCTAGTGATTATTTATGGTGTCTTGACGTTGTTCTTCGCAAAATTGTGTTCATGGTCTTCTTCATGTCACCATGCAAAAAGATGGATTTACTAGTAATAAGTATGCTGTCGATTCCCAATGCACTCGTAGAGTGGCATTTTTCTCCAAAAACTTGCATCTCCATGTTGGATCAGTTTGTCGAATTGTTCTTGCATACATAAGAAAGTATCGGCTTGAAAATGGTTATCTGATTTGCAAAAGGATTTGACATACTCACATCCACATTCAACCATGTTTTTGGCATACTAGGTTCTTCACCCATTTGCACATCTTTTCCCTTTTCAACATGCATTGTCTCGTTAAATGGTTATTTGATTTGCAAGTGGATTTGATGATCTTCTTCTTTGACTGTTGTAGGCTTTGTAGCACTTTTTTGAAAGGTTTCATCCATAGGTGATGGTTTTGTCACCACTTTAATGGGCATAAATGGTTTTTGCTCAATGATTACTTCTTTTATGCATTCCTCCTTTGGATGTTTCCTTTGAGGTTGATCTTCCACTGTGGCTTCCTTAAATTGAAGTATCGTTGTTTCATTTATCTTGAGTGTATGTGTTTCTTCTTTTTGTTGTTCCTCCACTTTTTCAACCTGTACTTCAATATCTTGTGCTTGTTCTTGTGCATTGCCCTCCACTTCATGTAGATCATTTACCTGATTCAGTTCTTCCCATCCTCCATCATTGTTTGATTCACTTTGGATCTCCATGTTCATGGTTGATTGTTCATGATCTTCTTGAATTTTAGATGAAGAGCTTGAATGGACTAATCCCAACTCTCTATATCTGTGGAACTTGGTTACTCTCTTTCCTGGCATATGGTAAGATGCTGTATGATCTTGATTGTAATGATGCCCTTGAATTGGTAGATTGAGCTGTCCTTCCATGAACTCATGAGTTTTCTCCTTGGCTCCTTGTAGCCTATTTGTTTGGTTGCATGAGATAATAGTTGGACCACGATCTTCTGTGGCATTGTGTATCTATGCATGTTAGGGAAGAAAAAGTGTTGGTGCACCACACAGACTACCTCTTTGATGTCTATGTGATTGATGTCTAGGAATTTTCTTGTTTTGCTCCCATGACTCTCTTCCCTGGTTCCATCATTAGTCCATTCTTTAATGAGCTTGTGTGTAAATTGTATGATAAATTGTTCTCCTTCCACATTTAGCACTGTCGGCTTGTCCAAGGCCAGATGCAAGGTGTTCATCACTTGAGTGCATCGTTTGAAGTCTTGCTTGTAAATATGTAGCTCAAAGTACTTATGAATCCTAACCTTTTTCAAGACCTCAAGTGTTGATGGAATTTTGTGTAAGATCTTGAAATCATGTGACATCATCAAGAATCGGTGGTCGGTGTCCATGATTTTGATGCTCACTAAGAATAAGTGTTCTCCTGCTAGTCTTCTTAGAACCAATGTCCTTTGGCCTTCATCACGTTCTCCATTGGAAACTCAAGCACTCCTTCTTGGACTATCGCTTCAAAGTCTTCGAAAGCCATCTGTACTTTTAACGTAGGAGATGATTAGTCTTGAGACCAACCTTAGTTTTCATTTACTTTTGTGTGGTGACTCATTGTCTCTTGTGGCTTGGTATCCCCCTTGCTAAGTAGAAACAAGTAAGGTACCTTACCATATGTTTCTTTTTATTTCTAGGTGAGAAAAGAAATAAGAAATTAGTAAATAACTGAAGCATTTATTTATTTACAACATCTGATCATTCCTTATGACAATACAAGCTAGGTTCTATTCTGATTAAGGTAATGTGCACCGCTACTTCTATTGAAGAAGCTAAGTGTCCAATGCATGGACTTGTAATGTGGCCCTATCGTCCATACTCTGGATGCAATTGACTCTTTATGAGTGCAAGAAGGGTCTCCTTGATCATCCTTGTGGATTCCTTGTCGCTTCTTTGTTCTCCACATTAGCATTTTATTCAGGTTTTGTGGCATTTTCTCTTGTTGTATTTTCCTTTCTTCATTCGTGAATGTAGTGTTTGCCCTTCTTTTGTCCTTAAACTGGGTTTTCTATGTTGTCATCTGGGAATTTCTTCCATCCTTGGAGATTGGTTCATTTGCTTGATTCAAGTGATATGGTATCTCAATCAGTTTTTCCATCTCTTGATTTGCTTATCATTTGATTTCCTTCAAAATCCAAATCTATCGTTGTTTTCCTTGTGCTTTGACCAATGGCTTTGAAGCCATACATGTAGAATTCTAGGTTTATTCCATGGTGATTGCAAGTAACAACTATTGTTTTGCATTATAGATTGTTGATTGATCTGTCTAATCTTCTAATCTTTCGACTACGGCAATTGATCCTTCCGAATCCATTGTGATCACATATGCGATCTTTGTTGTATTCTCATAGTCAACATACATGTAGGATTTTTAGTATGCTTGCTAAAGTGGTCAAATGAAATGTTCTCACTCATCCTTGCAGTTTCATTTCTTAAGGGAGAAATTTCTACAGGAGCAGGTCGTACGTTACAAGGTATGGACAAATCAGGCTTATGGCTCTCTCGATTCATAATTACATTTGAAATTTTGTCTCTACTCCCTACTGAACCTGCTACCTTAGGTGCTATCGTTCGAGTCACTTTGGGTTGTTTGGCTTCTAGAAGGCTAAAAAATTCTTTGTGTCCTACTTTAGTTAATATGTATCCTTGTGCAAGATTTATGCCGACTTCATTTTCAAGAATCCAATCTTGACCTAGTATCAAATCTTCGAGAAGGTCTTTGTTCTTGCATACCAGGAACCATTGATCCATGGTGTTATTTCCCAGATGTAGGGATCTTGATGCTTCTCTTATACACTCGATGACTTGTCCTCATATTCCTATCATATGAGATTTAATAGGATTCATGGTCGTTGGCTAATGAGACTCACATGCAACTTAATGCGACCCCTGTGTCAATTAAAGAATCCAATAATTGGTAGTCGTTTATGCTGATTCCTAGATTGAGATGTGGTCGGGTGACAACATGAGATACATTCACTGCGTTACCTATTTGATAGTTTGCCATGGGTATGGGTTCTTATCCTTGTATATATCGTTCCTCCTACTATCTTCTCCACCGTTTCCTCTTCCTGATTCAGTCTAGTGCTTCTATTCAAGCTTCTTCTCTAATCCTTTCCTCTTCCTTTTTTGGTTCTACACTCCTAAGAGTCTTGTCAACATCTGTTCTGTTAATGGTTCCATGTATCATTTGACTCTACAATTACTTATGTAATTAGGAAGTATTTTTGCATCTAATGTGGCTAAGTTTACTACTGTGCTGGTTCATATTCGATTTATCAACAATGGACCATATCCTTGTTGCTATAGCTTTTTTGCATGTTGTTTCAATGTGTATACCAATACAAGATCGCCTTCCTTTAAGCCCTTGTCTTTAATGTGTGCATCATAATAGGATTTTGTCTTCTTTTAGCCGCATAGATTCTTGCCACTGCTTGTAGTTTGGTCTCGTGCAGTTTTTTGATTTGATCCAATTGTTGAGATAGTTTGTGGCCTGTCCATTCATTTCGTTGTGCCACTCACAAAGTAGGGACTAAAAAGTCAACTGGAAAAATTGCATTTTGCCTGTATACTTAATTAAATGGAGTAGTTCCAATGGCACTCTTGTATGCCATGCGAAAGGCCCATATTGCATGATGCAATTGTTTGTCCCAATCTGACCTTCCACTATTAAATATTTTAGTTAAGATGCTGCATAGTACTTCATTGGATCTCTCAGCTTGTCCATTGGCTTGGGGATGATAAGGAGCTGATTTCTTGTGAATTATGAGAAATTCATTCATCAGTGATTCAATCACTTCATTGATAACAATTTCTATTGGTAGTCCAAAATGCATAAAGATATTTTTGAATAAAAAGTTTGTGGTGGTTTTGGCATCATTTTTCTTCGTTGCTTTTGCTTCCACCCATTTAGTCAAATAGTCCATGGACACAATAATATATTCAGCATGTGATGCTTTTGCACAGGCCCTATGAAGTCAATACCCCATTTGGAAAATGCCCTTGCACATATCATGTGTCTTAGAGGCATATCATCTCTTATTGTATGATATTTGGTTATTTGGCACACTTCACAACTTCATATGTACGTATTGGCATCCATATGTAGAGTTGGCCACCATAGTCTTGCAAAGAGAATCATTTTTATAGTCTTTTTGGGTGAAAAATGACCTCCTACTGGACCTGCATGTGCCATCTCTAATATGGGTAAATATTCTCCTTCATGAACACACAACCGTAGTTGATCATCCTTTCCCCTTTTGAATAATTGTTTTCCAGTTATAGTATAATCTTTAGTCATCTCTTCTAAATCCCTCTTTCATGCTAGACTTGCTCCTCCCGCATGAGTTTGTGATTTCAATAACTTTACTAATGCTTTAATCCATTCTGGTGCTATAGTGGAGAAATGTAAGGATGAATGGTCCTCATGTGTATTCTCATGGCATTCTTGGTAGTTTAGAATGTATTCATGTGCATCCTTTTGCATGCCAAGCCAATATACCCCTAGTCTTTTCAATTCCCTTGTGGTTCCATGAATGCCATTATGCATTTTCCATTGGTTCACATGAGCTCGTTCGAGTAGATTTTGTTGTTTTGCATCTTCTACACACCTCAATAATATGCCATTAGGTTCTTTGTAGTATAGACTACAGGCCACAATATGTAGATTCCTTGGTTGCATGAACTCCTTCCTATTGTCTTGATTATCACTTCCAAATGATTCGATCAATTCTATCACATTGATCTGGGTAGTGATGGGAACCTTGTTGGGGTTCTTTGGGAAATCTCTAAATAGATGTTCCTTGCCACAACCATTACAATAGTCTTCCCATACCCTCGGGGGTGGTGGGTTGTATGGCAAAGGGCATTTCCTTATAAAGGGTTCTCCTCCACACCTATAGCATGGTCCTCTTGGGGCACGTGGTCTAGTGGGTGGTCTCATTGGAGTTGGAATCTTATGCACTGTGTACATGAGGTTAGCATACTCCGGTCCATAAGAATTCTCATACCCCTCGTAACCATAGTATTGTGGGTCATAAGTCTGGTCATATTCCATTAAGCTTGCATCATATGAGTAATACTCTCTTTGGTTTTGATCAAAATCTTGATTAGTAATTTTTGAGCTTGTCAATGGTGTTGCTGGTACTATGGCTCTTTCCAAGATTTCTTCCAGTTGGGTGTACTTTACTGGTACCATATTTTGTGGATGGGGTGGTTGTTGTCCTAGAACAGGTTGTGGGTGACCATATCCTCCATGTTCATATGGTCTAGATGGTCCTTGTGTTCCTCGGTATGGATTATACCTAGGAGCTTCCTTGCCTTGTTCCCTAAGAGGATATCCATATGGTCTATACTATGGCTGCACTAGTGGTCTTGGCTACCTTTTAAATGGGTAGTTCCTAGTGTTGTGGTTGGTGTATTTTTGCTCAATGTGATAGTACATGGTAGGGCCTTGAATTGGCTGTCTATGGTAGGGATAAGGTTCTGACATCCCTAAAACTCCTTTTGTGTAGACATGGGATGGGTGGTCTCCTCTGCATTGTGTACATCTTTGTAGCATTGGTACTCTCAAAGGGGTTCTGGTAGTTCCTCTCTCCTTGCACCCTCAATTTTTTTGCTACCAACTTTGCTAGTTACTCCACATTACTTGAACTAGAAGTCACATTGCTCCTCATGTCCTCCGATTTAGTCGAATTTTGTGGGGGTTTAAGATCTTTTGCTAAATTGTCTTCCAAATCTATACATGCTTGGAGACACACACTCAGTGTCTGCAACCGTTTTACGTATACTAAGGTTCTCAATGTTTTATTAGTCAATCCATCTAGAAATAAGGATATGATTTTTTCTTGGGAAGGTCTCTCTCTATCACAAGACATCAGTCCACATACTGATTAAAGCTTCTAGCTGCATTTTTCATTGTTTCATAGGGAGCTTGTTTGAAACTATGGATTAAGGATGACGAATTGTGCTTAATCCCTCACTTGGTGAATTCCCCAATAAATTCTTGGAAGAATTGTTCAATATTGCCAAAGCAAATTGGATCCAAGGGTTGGAACCAAGACAAGGCTGCTCCTGTGAGGGTTAGCCCAAAGGATTCATATTGCACAAAAAAGTCATCCACTTGCTCTACTTGCAATACTTGTTTGAATTATGCTATGTGGTCATAAGGTTCTCCTTTTCCATCGTAATGATTCTGCATGCATTTGGCCACTTAGATTGGTCTCAATCTCCTTCCTAGCTCTAGAAGTTGAATTAAGATGGGAATTGCAGGTCTTACTAGGTGCATTCCTAGTCCTATACCTTGAGGTGGTCTTGACCTAAAAGTTGGCCTATTCACATTTCTTGTTCCTTGGCTAGCTTGGCCATTGTGATTAACTCCTTGCATAGCAAATCGTATGTGAGGTCTGATGGGAATATTGCATTGGCTAGTTTATCCTCATGTCATATTTTCTGTGCCTTGATGGGTTCCAAAGGGGTTTTGCGAGGTAGTTCCTTGCTCTTGAGGAGGGAATATAGGCAACCCCATATACTTTAGCCGTGACCTATACACTTCATCTAGATGCCAATATCTCATTTGATTCTGGTCTAGGTATGTAACTCTAGACACATCCTCCAGATCCCACAACTTGTATATAGTTATAGGATTTATCCCTTCCCCTCGTGTAGGTGAATCAATTTTTAGGAGCAATTTTGTTCCATGTACCAAGTACACATCCAAAAAATAGTCATCCTGAGGTATTAGGCCCCCTCTTAGCACTTGAGTCACCACTGACTTTCCTCTGGGGGGTAGTCACAGTGTCTTCGTTGTTGGGTCTCTTGGGAGTTTCATGTCCCTCTAACTCTCCTCTATTGTTAACGTGGTTAGAATTTTCAGTTACTATGTATATATGGCCTATCTTTTCCATGTAAACACCATCTTCATACTTAAAAACTAGTATGGGGACTATCTCTCCTCGATAGTGTTTATCATTCTCATGAAGAATCTATTTAAACCATCAAGGTAGATGGGTACTCCTTGTAGGTTAGTAGACACATACTGTAGGGAAGTCCGATACTCTCCTTCTATAGTAGACATGAAGCCTTCCCTAGGTACTAAACTATGCATGTCCTCAGAAGCCATGTGTATTTCCTCTTGAGAGTCACTAGAAGTGTCCGAGTAGATAGAGTGATGGCTTGGCTAGACTGCGCTTCCTGCAGAAGATATGACACTTCTTCAACTGCCTAACACTTGTCGGGATCTCAAGTTCATTCACCACTTAGGTGCTAGGTTTTTTCTAACCTCAATTGGCCCTCTAAGCTTCTCCCAATTCCTAATGTTTCTCTCACTTTTCTCTTTCAGGCTACTTAGTTTCCCAAGATACACGATACCTTTTGGGGCGATATCACTTATCAATGATACCACTCTAAATGATACAATAATGTTATGGCCACAATACACACAATACCATTCAATGACAATACACGATACCTCTCCAAGGTGATACCAGTTTCTTGCGATACGCGATACGACTATGCTCATGATACATGATGTCACCTAGGACGATATGATACTTGGTCCACTCTGCAACACTGAATACTCACCAAAAATGATACACGATACTAATCTTGTAGCGATATGATACCTATCTTCAGACGATACATGAAAATTTATAGAATCTTGAAGAAGAAAATTTGTGCCCACAATTTGAAAATGTTTGGGGCTCACTTTTCTGTGCTTCTTTTCTCTGCAACATATGCCCACAAGGTCATTAGGTGGTTCTCTTTACTTCATCACTTTCATAGATGATGCTACTAGAAAATTCTGGGTATATCTTATCAAATCGAAGCATTAGGTATTCCCTATCTTCAGAAAATGGCTTTCTTCAATTGACACTGAAAAAGAAAATAAGCTCAAAGCTTTACATTCAGATAATGGGGGTGAATATACCTCACATGAATTCATCCTTTTCTGTTAGTCTAGAGGAATTTGTAGAGAGTTTACAACTCCTTATAGCCCAATGTAGAATGGTGTATTTGAAAAGATGAATAGAACTATTTAGGATATATTAGTTTCTATGCTGCATCATGCAAACATTTCACAAGGCTTTTGGGTAGAAGCAATATTGTCTACAATTCACGTGATTAACCTTCAACCTGGTACTGCCAAAAGTCTAAAAGTGGCATGAGTTATGGACAAGGAAGCCACCATATTATGATCATCTTCGAGTTTTTGGGTGTGAAGCATATGTTCATATATCCAAGAATCTTAGACAAAAGCTAGACCATAAGTTAAAGAAATGCATTTTTCTTGGATATGGTTGAGAAGGACAATTTGGATATCGCTTATGGGACCCTGAAACATGGTCTATGATTAGAAGTAGTGATGTCATTTTCAATGAGTCCAAGATGCATAAACATCCCATCAAGGAGTTGAAGTGAGAAGAGTCCTCTAGTTAGAATGGATAAAATTGTTGCACATAGGGATGTTCAAGAGAATGTCCAATCATATCAATTTGCAAATGTTCTTTTACAGCAACTATTGAGATGATCTACATGTGTCTCACATCCACTTGATAGATATGTTCAAGGTATGGATTTTGTTATGCTAATAGATGCTGTTTTAGGGCCAAAGCTACTAAAAAACTATAAAAAGATCTAGAAATCTCATTTTTGAGGTTAGCTAGTTGGAGACTGAACATATTTTTGAGCCTTGTATACTTTCTTCGAGCTTTCTAATAGAGCATTCCATTATTCCACTTTGTCTTACCTTGTGTGTATGTGTGTGTGTATGTGTGTGCATGTTTGTGTGCTTCTCACTCACTCATTTGTGCACTCCACTTTCTCATGGTTGTCATACCACCCTCACATTTCCATGGATTGACAATTAGGAGGTGGATTTACTCACATTGCTGCTTGCCATTATGCTAGAGTGATACCAAATTTGGCACCATTATCGGGGAGTGACCTTTGAGGATGAGTGTGTGATGGTAAGACATAGAGAATCAATGTTGGAATGGTAAGCAATTAGGTAATTCCTTTACTTTTATTTAATTTTCTTTGCTTTCCTACTCCATCACCATCTCCATTCCTCTCCTTCTTTCATTACCTTCTTTGTGAAAAAAATTTCTTTTTTTGATCATATCTCCGTACCCACTTGATTTACTTCATTTCCATTGTGAGAGAAGTGAGAGAGCAATTGTGTGCATTCACCTTTTGTGTGTTTGTGAGCATCTGTTGTAGGTTCCAATAGTACCACCATCTCCAGCAGCATCTATAGGTACATCTGATATTTGCATGCAGACCAAGATGTCAGCCTCTATTTATTGCAACAGATAGAGAAGTCTAGTATTCCTTGATTGCATGCTAGGCTTTAATCACCAGAAACATCCTAAAAATTTAAGTTTTTTTTTGGTCTATCAAGACATAGCGAATCCACAATAGATGATGGACAATTAATTATAGATGATGGACGATAATGACAGACACCCATTGTCGGGAGTCGAACTCACAACCTCCTGGCTAAGAGTGCGATGGGCTAACCACTTATCCCAAAAGCCATGGTTGAGGATTACTTCCTAATCCTCTCTCTTAAGGTGTGGCTCAACCATCTCCTACTAGGACTATGTGACATTCCTTTCCCCTTAGACTGAGCATTGCCCTCAGTGATCACTTGTGGACCCTTCTGACTATCTTGGACCCACTTTCCATGCATGAGTGCTTCCACTAACCTCAAACTCCAACACATGGACCAAATTTGGACCTATCCCACCCTCTGTGGGTGCCCAAATGCCCATGTGCCTTCATCTAAGGCTAGTTTCACATTCACCATGGATAAGTGCTTTTTCCAAGTGCCCAAGAATGTACCCTGTCTCGATGTACCCTAGCATGATGTACCATGATAGGATGTACCTTGATAGAATGTAGCCTGACACATGCCACGTCATTCCGTCATCAACCATGCCCAATTTCTCAACTAAGCTTTGTATTGCTGAAAAATCCTTTGGAGCTCCCTTGGCTTCCTAATCCTAGAGCTCAAAAAAGGGATTTTGGATGAGAAAGTTATGTCAATTCTGGCTCTTATGGGTCAAATAGATAGAACCTCTCAGGATATTTATGTACTTATTTAAATCATCCACAATTGTGTAGGTAAAAGAGCATTGAAAAAATGCCAAAATTTAGCCCCAAGTTTCAAAAACTAACAACCCTAAGTTTTTAGCCAAAATCATCTACCTATCACGATAGATGGTGTCTTTCATGATAGATGGGTGTCTATTGTGATAAATGACCTCTATCGTGGGTGATTTTTTGTTGTGATAGATGGGTGTCTATCATGATAGATGTTATTTATTGTCTATCATGGCCTTCTGTCTGTTATGATAGATGGTTTCTATCACAATAGACATGATCTATTGTGGGGTCATGTCTATCCCAATAGACGGGTGTTTGTCATGATAGACAATGTCCGTCGTCTATCCTCTATTGTGGATTTTGGTCGATCATGGTAGACAACATCTATTGTGATAGATGGTCTCTATCCCAAGGGGTCGTCTATCATGATAGATGGGTGTCTCTCATCATAGACGGGTGTCTATCATGATAGATGGGTGTCTATCATGATAGAGCACGCATGTGCATAGACATTGAGGATAATATAGGTGAAAAATTAGAGCTTTCAAAAATGTATAAAGATTTAGATAGCTCCTACCTCACCCCCAAACCATCTACATCTATTGAGGAACTTACAGATAAGGTAGCTCAAAAGTTAGGTGTCTCTAACAAGAATGCACATAGATTTGTCTCAGTGAAATGATGCTACAATTGTGGAGGAGATCACATGGATAATGTTTGCCCAATTATGGCACAACCTCAAGGAAACCCTAATGGCCAATATTGCACAATAGAAAGGAGGTACACTAACCACACTCCACAAGATTGCCCATATAACAAGCAAGTGGCTAGGCAACACTATCCTCAACCATATCAACAATAAGAAGACACCCAAACTAGTATCCACCACAAAAATACTTTAGGCCTCAACAATCCTACTAGCCACCATATCAAGCTCAACAAAGGCATCAACCACTGTTAGTTCAACAACCTCTACCTCCAGCAAATGTGATCCTAGTGAAGTATGCAGCTGCTAAAAAACCTTTGAATAGGCCTTAGTACCAACATTGCCATTGATCTCAGAAAGTGACCCAAATATTCATAGTTTTGACTCAACTCGTATCGATAGTCCTCTATCTTACTATATGGAATCACCAGAGCATAAGGAGACTTAGCCTTACAAAAACCCTAGTGAAGCTAGTTGGGAGCTAGAATACTCTATTGTCATGTATGCAAATCCTAACTCTAAGCCCTAACTGAGACAAATAATACCCCCCAACACCCATAGGACCATGCTACAAATGCCAGGGAGATCACTTCATTTGTTATTGCCCCATAGTTGTGCCTATGCAACCTCAATTTGTGACAATTCAAGGTTTTTTTTTATTGTGGGAAGGAGCCTTTTATGGGATTGTCTTAAGAACCCACACAATATGTTGAAGATCACTCCTATTAACATCATTGGGTTAGTAATAGATTTTAATGGAAGTGTAACTTCCATTGCCCTAGTGCAAGTTGTCACTAGAGCTTAGGCATTACATCAAAGCCAAGGCATAGGTCAGGAAAAGAGTTATGAGGTGAGTGAGATTGAGAGCCTAGTTAAGAAAAGGATAAGAGCTTGGAAGGATAGCTGTGAGAGAATGAAAAGGCAGCGATCAAAGAAGATGAGAAAACTTGAGGAAAGCTTAAGAGAAATGAAAGCCAAGTCAATCAAAATTGCATCTCAAACACACACACAAAATCCATCATCCCCACCCATTGCAAACCTTCCCATTAATTCACCATCACCTAGAGTAGGATGATTCTTAGCTGATCCCACTCCCAAGGACTTGGACATGATGCTTAGAGCCTATTAGTCCAAAATTCAAGAAGGGCCAAATGTGACAGAACATGGAAAGTGTTAACCAAAGGGCTGACCTAGAGTTTGAATGAACTAAGCTTTGTGAAAAAATGGTAGAATTGGCACAAACCATGTTTGAGGCTAGCTATTTTTTCAACTGCAAAACCTTAACCAAAGCATACTTACACTTTGATTGATTATTAGAAAGATTGGAAAAGATGATAGATAAGTTGGGAAAGCAAGCTACATCACAAGTGAGTAACATTAGAAGTGAAAGGATAAGCCTTCCTCCCAAGGATGCTTATGTTCCAAAATCCACTAAGTGAGGAATCTCTGCTTCTGTAAATCAATACTCACAAGAATTTCTAAGAGAGATTCAAGAAGAGAAATGGGCTAAAGAAAGTGAAAATTATCCTTCCATTGAAATTGCGGATGACCTACATGATCAATTCCCATAGGAAATTCCTTCTATCTATGGAGAACAAGAGGATGTCTAGTCTAGTGAATGGTTAGACTTTGAGTCTAACTCCCTACAAGAATTACCTCATTTCACAAGTCCATGGGAAGCAAAGTCCACCTGTATGAGAGCACCCATGATCATGGTAAGGAACAAAGGCTTAGTCTTGCTTGTAAATACCAAAGTAATGAAGAATACTAAAGTATAGTGCCACCTCACCTTAGAAGATCTACTTAAAGTAAAGTTGAAATTGTGGAAACACTTAGACAACCAAGTGCTTGAAGTAGTGAAAACCCATTTCCAAGTAGGATTGCATCAGACAGTACAAGAAACACTCTTGGGTAAGCTAGGAGACATGAGTAAAGGAGAGGAAGGAAATATTTATCTTCCTATCACTTATCAGGGCCACACCATGAAAGCTATCTTCGACTCAGGTGCATGACTTGCCATTGTTACTGTCACGAGGAAGGAGATAAGGAAGAGAGCTCACACACACACACACACACACACTCACAATCAAAGAGAAGCACACACATAGATTGAGGCAAGGAAGAATGATCTTCTTCTTCTTCTTCTTTTATTTACATAAAAGGAATGTACAAGAATGACCTAAAAACAAGAATACAACGAGTGCAATATATAAAGACTAGTAGATAAGGAAAAACGTAATGTGCATGAATGAGTGAGCTGACAAGAAACAAATGTGCCATCACTCTTGGTAGATAAATCTAATAAAGCTCAATGAAGTGTCCCTGACATATACCAGCGTGACCACTATACATGTTAGAGAAATGAAAAACTGATACGTGTCATCCTGGATCATCACATGTTGAGCTTGATATCTCAATAGTTACCACCTCCTTATGGAAGCTTTGGGGCAAACCAACCGTTAGGCCAACAAGAATGAAATTACAGATGATGGTCACATAGAGAGGCCCTTAGAACTCCTAGAAGGGATAACTCTCACTACTTGTGGTGTAGATTTTGAGAATACTTTTGCCATATGTGACTTTAGCAAAAACTAGGCCTATCGGATGATTTTGGGAAGACCATTCTTGAGACAATTGCAGGTAGTGCAAGATTGGGAAACCAATTCCTTATATTTGCAACATTTAGGTGTTACAACTAAAGTCAATCTCAAAGACTACTCTCATAGAGACATGCCCTTTATACAATGGAATCCCATCCATAGAGCCACATATGACACAAAGTCAATGAATTCCATAGGATTAGGATCCTCATGGATGCATGAAGACACTCACTTATGGATGTGCAAAGTTGCAATAGAAGAAGAGAAGAGAAAACACTAGAGAGGTAGGTGCAAAGGAAACTTATAGATGAATTAGAGACCCAACCTATCCACCTATAGTATTTCCAAAGGAAGTGTTTGAACCTCATGGTTGGGCATAAATCCTAGCCTCAATGGACATAGTTGTTAATGAAGAACAATGGACACCCCAATGTGATGAAGATGGCTATGACATTTCAATTATCACTATAGAACGAATCCTATGTAATTCGATTATCAAAGAATGCGAGCCTAGTATGGACAAACTTGAACAAGCAAGTGACTTGGATTTGGAATCAATTATTATGGGTCCTTTTTGTGCATCCAAAGAGGAATACCTATATGTAGTGGAAGCTCACCCTCAAGGATGAGAAGATATTAAGGTTAACCACACAGGTAACCACTAAGAGTGAAGGCAAGAAAAGAAAGAAGAGACAACTCCCAAAAGGAGAGGAATAATCTTTGTTTGCAGTTCTTGAAAATTTTAAGAAGTATGAGGTAGAGGATAGGAAAGTCATGATAAGAAAACAAGAAGCACTCACAAGAGTGGCCTATGATAACAAAGAGACAACTAAAAAAATATTGTGACCATAGAAGAAGGTGAAGAACGATGCACGTACATAGGACACGACTTGACTAAAGAAGAGGAAAAGGAGCTGATTGATTTATTACGAGAAAATAGAGATATGTTTGCATGGATTTATAAGGATCTAAAAGGAGTAGACCATGACATATACTCACATATAATTCCCATGACCTCAAACACCAAAACCCTCCAAGCAGAAGTCTTACACATATAATGATAACTATGCCACCAAGATCAAAGAAGAGATAGATCAATTGATAGAAGCCATATTTATCTATGAAATTTAGCACACTAAATGGCTATCACCCACTATAGTGGGACCCAAAAACAATGGCAAGTTCTGTGTATGCATTAACTTGAAGAAGGTTAACCTAGCCACTGTTAGAGATAGTTATCCACTTCCTATCACTGAGCACCTATTAGAAAGAGTAGTAGGAAAGTAATTATACAACTTCTTTAATGGGTTCTCCTACTACAATCAAGTGGCCATTGCCCCAGAAGAATATCATAAGATGGCTTTTGCCATAGAACGGGGCATATTCGCATTTTGGGTAATGCCATTTGAGGTCACCAATGTGTCAGCTACCTTACAAAGGCTGATGTGTCATGTATTTCAAGAGTTCTTGCATTAAAAATTAGAAATCTATGTCGATGATCTGTGTGCTCATTCCAACATTGGACAAACACATATACCTCAGATGAGACAAATCTTTGACAAATGTTGAGAATATCAGGCTTTCGTGAACCCAAAGAAGTGTGCTTTTATGGTTAGGCAAGTCAAGATTCTAAGAAACATTGTGTCAAGGCATGGAATATCCACATATGAGGATAAATTTAGAGCTATTGCAAAGCTATCGAGGCCAAAAAACATCAAGGAAGTACAAGCATTCATGGGGCATTGTGACTATCATCGATGTTTCATTCATATGTATGCAATCATTGCAAAGCCTCTATACAACCTTTTGGCTAACTTTGAGTGGACAAAATAATGTGAAAACTCCTTTAATCAGCTTAAGTGATGATTGTGTTCAATGCCAATCTCGACTACACCAGATTAGAACAAGCCATTCCATGTTCATGTAGATGCATTATGCTATTGGGTGTGTACTAACACAACCTAGTGGTGAAGGTAATATAGATCTTCCCATTTCTTATGCTAGTAGATAATTGAATGCAGTTGAATGAAATTATATCGCTTCTGAAAGAGAAGGATTAGGCATGGTGTATGTAGTTAAAAAGTTTAGACATTATTTTCTTGTAAATAAGTTTAAATTTTTTATAGACCATCAAGTATTACTCTATCTAATGAAAAAAACTTGCAATGCTAGGAGATTAGTAAGATGGTTCCTCTTACTAATGGAATATGACTTTGAAGTTGTGGTTAGAAAATGTAAGGCTCAATTGAGGGCAGATCAGGTTTCTACACTCACCTCAAGGGAGCCCCCTCAAGGAGTATTAGATGAACTTCCTGATGCTTACTTGTTCAATTTGGAAGAAGTGCTTGAATGGGACAAAACTATAATAACCTTTGGACCTAAGCATCCCATATTAGAGTATTAGATGAACTTCTTGATGCTTACTTGTTCAATTTGGAAGTAGTGCTTGACTGGGACAAAACTATTCTAACCTTTGGACCTAAGCATCCCATATTGAGAGCCAAGGATAAAGAAGTAGTGAGGACTCAAACTTATCACATACTCGTAGGTAGTGTGTATAAGCACACCAATTAAGGCCTACTGGCTTGTTGTGTAGATGAAGATGAGCATGCGAAGTGGTTGCAAATAGCACATGTAGGTGCACTATAGCAACATCACTCCAAACACTGAACCCTATAGAATCTATGAATATCAGGTGTATATTGGCCAACAATGGAAGCATATGTCCATAGGGTGTGTAAGGAATGCCCAATCTGTGCTGTTAGATTACCAGTGGAACATGCCACTCTCTATCAAGTGTCTTTAGTGCTAGACTAGAGTGAACCTTCAGTAACCTTTTTGAGGATAAAAAAATTCCCTCAAGAGATGACATTGGCTAGAGGAAACAACTTAGAACAGGAAGCACTAGACCATGAACTCATTGGAGATAATCTATACAAGCATGAAAGAGACAGATACCTAAGACTATGTGTCCATGAGAGTGAATATCTTAAGATTTTAGAAATTCGCTCACCAAGGTGTGGAAGGAGGACATTTTGGACCAAACCATGTGATCAAGGCAATTCTATTTGCAAGTCTTTGGTGGCCAACCCTTCACATGGATGCACATACCTATGTGAAGCAGTGTGAAATTTGTCAGCAGACTTAGTACCTGATACAAAAGGATGAAATGACACTGAGATCCATGATGGGAGGACGTGCATTCTCTAAGTGGGGAATGTAATTTTTTGGTCCTATTAATCCCCCATCAAAGATTTCACATGTTGAATATATTATTTTTGCCATTGATTACCTAAATAGTTGGGTCGGGTGGTGAAACCCAAAAAGAAGAATGATGCACAAAACACAACCAAGTTCTTGTTTGAAATTGTATTTGCAAGATATCGTTTGCCAATAGAATTGGTTAGTGATCATGGCAGTGACTTCTTGAATGAGGTCATCGAATACTTGTTACAAGAATTCATGTTTATTCACAAGAAGTCAGCTCCATATCACCCACAAGCCAATGGCCATGCTGAAAGCACAAACAAGATACTTTGCACTGTTCTAACTAAATTGGTGAATAATAAGCACTCTGATTGGGACAAACAACTACATCATGCTGTTTGGGCATATTGAGTCACCTATAAAACGGTGCTTCGAGACACACCCTTTCAGATGGTATTTGGCCAAAATGTAGTGTTATCATTAGAATTTTTGATACCCATATTGAAAGTAGCAAAAGAAAATCAATGGATAAGTCGTGAGCTTTCCTCTAGGATTTTTGACTTAGAATGACTAGAAGAAACATGATTGAGAGCTTCTATAGGGATTTATGCAGCTAAGAAGAGACAAAAAGGCTACTTTGATGTGCACATCAAGGATAAGGGTTTGAAAGTAGGAGACTTATTCTTGGTGTATACTCTGAAGCAACATTCAAGGAAACTAAAGAAGTGTGGCTATGTTACAATGATAATTAATAGAATATCAACCAGTGGAGTAGTCCAACTAGCCACCCTTGAGGGTAATGTACTACCAAGATATATTAGTGAGTGTAGAGTGAAATTGTATCAAGAACCTCTCACCGTAGAAATGCTTAGTCGACTCAACACTACAAAGAACCATAAGGAAGAGGAGAGATGAATTCAATAAGAAGTGCAGGCAGAAGCCCTAGAATGTGTATGGAAAATGAAATTGAGGAGATAGGGTAGAGGTCAACCTAGGTCAGATGCTCATGAAGATCCTAGATATCCCATGGCCATGTGCCAAGCCTCTGGAGTAACTTCCCCTCAAATAATTGATCAACATCCTTTTTTTGACCCTAGAGGTAGGACAAAGAAAGAGTGCAAGGACTCTAAGAGCCTTGATTCACTCAGGTGCAACCACAAGTGTAGTTAGACTTTATCACTGTTAGGATTTGCAATTAAGTATCAATCCTTGTGTACCTAAGTCACAAAGCCTTAGGGACTTGTGCCAAAGAGACTAAATCTCATCTGCCACACAAGTGCATATAGTGGTGGATTGACACACGCTTAATTATCAATCCGAAGAACCGACCTAAACAAATGTATGAGGACGTGTGCACACATGATGGAAAGTGAAGTGGTTCAGCTCACATGCATGAGAAAAGACTAACCTACCTCTCTAACTCACTCAACTACTGAAAGTGTCTGCTGCGATACCACTTATAGTAGTTTTCACTAAATTGAGGATATCTCCTAGCTCAGAACTCTGAATATGGCCAATAGTGGACTTCTTTCCAATCTCTCGACGAGACGCATCTATTGGTGGTAGTCTCACTCGATTATGACAAATGTGCTTCAAGTTATGACCAAAACAGTGAATGGCGAGAAACACACACACTTACTCCACAACTCGTACTAGCTCTCACACACACTACAGTAGCTCAAAAACAGTGGGGAGGGGTAGACAACAGTCTTACACACACATTCCAAGCATTACACACACACAGAAGATCAAAGAGAAGATGAAAATCTGCAGGAAAGAAGCAAATTCGAAAATTAGAAGCTCTCCTTCTTCACAATGGCAAAAAGTCTTTACAAAGATTCACAAAGTGACTTATATACATGTGCCCTAAAAATGGTCCTTTCACAAAAGTGACCGGCACTTTATTGACTAATCTATGTTTTCCTACTATTTTACAAGAAATATATTACAATGCTTTGGGATTATGCATCTAGAGGACTCCTCTAGTGCATTTACATAGCTTTTTAGGGAATTCCTAAGATTTTGAAGAAGAAAAATATACCCATTAATTAAAAATTTTGGGGCTCCCCGTTTGTGCCTCTTTGCTCTACAACACTCTCCCCCTCTTTGTCTCTGTCGCCCCTTGACAGGCTTTTGCTTCTCGTTTATAGCTTGTCTAAGACTTCTGAATACACGCACCTAGTGGTCGAAGAATCGATAAGGATTGTCAGACAATTTGTTATTTTATCCGAGGTATGTCCTTTGCTTCTGTTTTCCCCTTGGTATTCCGTACATCACAAATCTGGGTTGCTGTATTAAGTTGGGCAGCCACGCATGCTATCAGTGGAAGGATCATTACCTGCCAAATATCTTCTTGCACTTCTTCATGGATACTTCTTGGCCTTGATCCATCCTTGTTACTCACATACCTTTCCATGTTATATTGCTTTGAGCCTGTTTGCTTTCTGCCACTGCACGCATCTAGTGGACGAGGAGACAGCAAGGACCTTCAGACAATTGGTTATCTTATCCGATGAAGCATCCTATGTGTTCTGTTTCTCTCCTCGACTTGTTTCGCTTCACCACCAGCTCCTAGTGGGTGAGGAAGCTATGTGCAACCTCCCATGAAATGTCCTGGTTGTTATCTTTCTGTAATTCCATTCCTTAGGACCTGGGCCTTTGGCGTTGTTGCCTGATGTGTGCCCTTGCAGGGCTTTGGGTAGAGAGTTGTTCGTTTTCTTGATAACCTTTATCCTTTATTGATCAGCTTTATTCTTTGATCTTCTTCTTCTTCTCTTTTTGCTTGATTCCCCTTCCACACGTCCCCCCTCCCGAACTTTGTTGTCCCCGATAGGCTTTTTGTGGCGACGTGAGTACGTTTGTATTGCAGCTTGCTCTCGTTGATTAAGCAGATTTGCATGACATATCATGAATTATTTCCATTGGTTTGACTTCACCCCATCCTCTGGTGCCTGTTGGTGATCAGCAAAGAAGCTTGTTTCATAGGCCACCAGTCTTGCATTAAGGTTGGAACTCATTTTTACAAAAAAATTTCTGAATCAATTTCAAAGAAGCTGTAGCTCAGTGATGAGTAGCACCTCCTTTAATGTCAATCCGGGAAGACGTGAGGATGGTATGAAGACCTCGAGCAAGTGAAGGCACAAGTGCGTGAGTGAGAAGCACACCAACATGCACACACATACACACACACGCGCACACACAGTAAGACAAAGAGTGAGAAGCAATGGAGTTCTTAGATTACTTTCAAAAGCTCTTACAAGTTCAAATCACTTACAAGCTAACACCAAAAATGAGCTCTCCCCTAGCTCTATTTATAGTTTTTGACTAGGTTTTGGCCTTGTCCAGACCTAGTGTCCGGCCTAGTTAAAAATTAGGTTCTCTACCCTATTTGGAGGTTCAAACGAAGTCTAAAAAATGTGAAAACTGACAGGTAGATACTTCTAAAGCTCCTCAAGCTCAAGGACTCCTTGGCTTGCACAAAATGGAGCTACAAAAATGTGAAATGGTATTTACAATGGTTTTTAGTGATGAAAATCACTGTTTTTGTAGGGGATTCTTCTGAAGATTTGACATACACTTCTTGGAGCTCCCTACTTGCTCCTTCTCCTTGTGTGTCCACCTCTTTTATATGCGTTAGTGTCCTGAAAAAATGTTGGCCTACTTGCCAGATCGTCGTTGACTGCTCTGTCTGCTTGCACTTTCTCTTCTCTCTGACTCCCTTCTTAAGCTTCCTTGCCTAGTGAGTCCTTCAGTTCCAACACCCCCCCTCTCTCGCGTCTGTCGTCCCTGACAGACCCTTGTTGGGTGGGTCGTTGGATGTAGTACTCAACAACGTCTTGTGCTAAATGATGTTCGGCAATCCCCAACCCTTTGGCCAAGTCCGTGAGTAGAGCGTCCCAATCTACTGGCCCGAGAACCTCTGGATGTGGTATACATAACTTTTTGGAATGGAGAGCTTGTTCCACTGCAAATAACTGCAATCAATGTGATGGTCGGGGAATGAATATCTCTGAGTGATATTCCCAGAATCCTGTGACAAACATTTCTTCAAACGTCTGTTTGAAGCAGGCTGGTAGATACTTGATACGCGCGTGCCATGCATATACAACATTAATAGATGGGGTTGCGCTCATGTCGTAGACGAGGTCCTGATTTCCTTCGTTAAATCCAAGGGCTGACAGATGAGGTTCCTTGACATTTTTGAAAGTCCTGAATGTGATCAACATGAGCTCAAAAATTTTCAAGCACATTTGGGCCATGACGTCTGGCACATTTTTAAACCTGATCCCCCAATGCCGAATCATCGAGATCATGTATCCTATGGTAGGTTGGCCTTTGGGTGGTGCTAAGTAAACATAATTGAGCCATTTCTCACATCCTTTGTCTGTCAACACCGTTTTTGTGTATTCTGGCCATGACCTTCGAAACACAGGGTAGTAGCATGGGTTGTATTTGATGTACAAGGGCATGTTATTCCATGTTCTGACCATTTCTGGGTAGGTTTCCAGTAGACGAATCCTCCACATCGGTTGATGAATATTGCCCTGCTTGGCACTCGTTGGGATGTCTTCCGGTGCGAATTGTGTGGTGGAGGTTGGTTCCTTTGAGGTATGTTGCTTTATTTCGGCATTGTAGTCCGCCATTAAGACGCAGAAGGGAACATACAAATTGTCGGATGTGCCGATCCACCTATGATGAGAGAGGTTCCTAAAATAGTCCGATTTTATGACTACCTCTTCCAAGCGTGACATAGATGCTATATGGACTGCCACCCTATCATCATGGGTTGTGGCCACTTTTTCCAACTTCTGCATCCATTCAGGAGCCTCTATTTCAATGGTGTCCATGCCCTTGTCTGTTTGCTTGCCCCCTGGTGCAGGCATGGGAACATACGGGTCTTCGAAAGTTTCCTCTATCTCAATTGGCACTAGATCTTCAGGCTCGGGCTCGACAAGGGGAGAGGGCTGACGTTCGTATTGCATGGTTTTGCTGCATAATTCTTCGAGTTCTGCCCTGAGTTTTGTGACTTCTTCAGATGTGTCGTCTGTGGCTATGGCTTTGCTTGGTGACTCCTGCTGAGTTGCCAGTTGCTTAAGTAGATCATCCCTTTCTCGTTCTAACGCTGCATGGGCCTCCAGGAGGTCGGCATGGGTTTCTAACACAGTTTTCATATTCTCTGAGGGAATGGCCTTGAATTTTTCTGGGTCGATTTCCTGCGGGGAACCCTCCATGGCTGCTTCCAAGTTCTCTTCATTTTGTTTCTGCAGCCTTTTATTCTCTTTGAGAGCTGTAGACATGTGTTTTCGTAGGAGGGCCATGTTGCATCTGAGTTTGAGATTCTCCGTTATCTGGGAGTGTAGCAATTCATCCATATGTTGTCTTTCCTCTGCATCTGACTGGGGTGGATTGGCTACTAACTGTTCATGTTGTTCCTGTAAAGTGGCGTGTTGTTGTTGTAGTAGCCGCTTTTCCCTTTCGAGATCAATGAATCGGAGTTGAAGTTCCTCATGGCTTCGAAAGAGTCGTGTGTGTTGGTTATCAAGATGTTGGTAGTGCTGTTGCAGTTGCGACATACACTGATACATATTATTAAATACATTATTGATAGGGGTGGATGCGGGTAGGGTGTTGAATGCAGAGGGGAAGGGAAAGGGGAAGGGAAGTGGAAGTGTGGATACGGTGCTGGAAAATGGTGATGTGGGAGGTGGGGGGATGGGAGATGTTGGGGGTATGGGGGGAGGGAGGGGTGCTGAGGTGGGTGAGATGTCCATAAAATCAACGGTGGATGCGGTAGTGGGAGTGATTGTGAATATTGGAATTGTGGGTGCAGTGATAGTGGTGAAAGTGTACAGTGGTGTGTGCAATTGTGAATACGAACTGCCGGGGAGTGTGATCGGGGGGTTGAGATTTTCTGTGTCAGCGGTTAGAACTACTGTTTCAGTGGCAGGATAGACAAAGGAAGTGGAGGTAGGGTGTGCAGGTTGTGTGACGGTCGGTGCTTCGGTATGGGTAGTGGACTCGGAGGCGTTGATAGTAGTGGTTACACTGGTAGTGGAGGTGAATGTGGTGGAGTTGGAGGCAGGGGTGGCAAAGGGGGTGACGGAGGTGCACTTGCTACATGGGTTTCCTCCGTATCATTGACAGTGTGTGCGGTGCCCGTGGTTGTAGATGTGCCTTGTGGTTTTGATACTAATACATTCATCTGCTTTCCTGCTCGAGGGGGACGTCTGCCGTATCGTCGCTCCGTTCTTCGTGCTTGTGCAAGGGCAGTATGCACCGTCTCAGGTACTCCTAAAGCCTCAGATATCATGTCAAGAGTGGCGCGGTATTGCTCGTCTACACCTTCCTCCTCAAGGATTTGATTCATGAGGGCCTTGCCTGCTGCTAGGGACAGTCTATGTTGCTCTTGAACTTTGTTCATGGTGTCATAGAGCTTTTTCAATGCTTTCGTATAAGCTGGGGCCCCTTCAAGTACCTGTAGAGCTTCCTGATCATATTCCTACTCTTCCTCATTTGATTGCTCCTTGTGTTCCTCCTCTTGTTCTCCTTCTTCTTCACCCTCTACATCGACGGCATCTGGTTGTCTGGGATGGGGTTGGTCTGTAGCCGTTTGTTGCCCACTAGCTTGTTCTACCTCAACTTCTGCATTAACAACGTCGATGATTCTGGCTACCTCCTCATCAGTTAGGTCTTCTAAAGTGAATCCGTGAGGAAAATCTAGGTCGGTTGGTACGGGTGGGAACACCAGATTAGGTCCGTCAGTGCTGTGCCTTGGTAATCTGATAGTGAAGGGTTGCACTCGCCTTGGAAGTCGTGGAGTGGTCTCCGGAGTCAATGTCGCGCCGCGGGCTTGTGCGCAGGGCATCTGAACAGCGCCTCTCATTTTCTTGGATGGTGGTCCTGCGGAGGATAATCGGCGCTGAAACTCTTGTACCCTGGTCCAAATGAGTGCCCTTTGCACTGGTACATCATACGCGAGACATCTGTACACAATCCTTGTCAGAGCACAGCATCCGTACAGTACAAACTTTTGTTTTTTATACCACCTTTGATGAGCCAAGTGGATTTGGTCGATAATCCAGTGAGGCATGTTGATTGTCAAATCAAAAGCATCAGCCAAGTATAAACTAAACCATATCTTTTTAGGTGGCATTGTGAACCTCTTGGGCGGGAAATGCAAAGTGCTGCATGACCATTCGCAAATGAATGGCGATTGTAGGCGTCATTGCCACCATGTCTTTTAACTTTGTCAGATTCTTGTTCTTCATATTGTCGGGGACCATAGTCTCTTTCTCTGTAGGAATATGCATACCTTTCATGTCCAGAGCTTCCCTTACCAAGTTGATAGTTAATATGAAACGCTTGAGCTCATTGCCCCTTGTGAGAGATGGGAGGACAAAGGAGCTGTATCCCTTTTTGTCTTTGCTCGGAGTAAGGGTGCTAATCAAATAAGAGCATCTTAGAAAATCCGGCTTTGGAATTTGAAGTACTCGTAGAGTCCTGCCTTCTTCCATATAGGTTTCAATCCTTCATTATTATGCAGTCTCTCAAATTCCCTAGTGAAAAAGTGATACCTGCCCCAGCGCCCATTGAATTCTATCTCGGCCTCCCACATATAAGTGCCTTCACCTAGGGGTCCTGCCACATCACTGAACCAATGAGAGTTTTTACTAACTGGCATAGTGTGCCCTTGTGGAGGGTTCTGAACCGGTATGGCGTGTAATGCCCTCAATGCCACAGGGCATTCTGTCAATTCCTCCTCAACTGGGAGACTCTCAATGTCCACGACTTAGGGGCTGGTGCCTGCCTGAGAGCTAGTTCCTGCCATATCTGCCATGTTACTTCTTGCCTCTTGATTCTGTGAGAATATAGAAATATGTGTTAACATTGTAAAGGACAAGATAGAACCGTTTTGTCCCCATTACAACATTAACATGAGGTTCGGGAGAGATTAGGGGGTTAGTAAGTGCTCGATGCTTGTGTTTGTAGTTAGGTATTGGGTAGGCCTAAGAACTAAACGGAATGATGTAGTGTGAGAGAGACGTAGTTAGTAGGTGGACAAGGATTTACAATTGGGTCTGGGGGTTTATTACAAGTTTTATGTTTCCAAACACAGTGGATGGGTTTTGATATTGATTTTGTGGATACTCTGAAGAGTTGGATAGGGGTATCTACTTGAGAATGGGGCTTTTTAGGGACCCATTTACGAGTGATTCTACTTTTGCGCATGGAAAAATATGTGTCCGTGCGTGATGTGTAAGACTGGGCCTCAGATGTTCGAGTGCGTGAAACATGTTGTACCGGGTGTGGCTTTGGTGTAGCTATTTGAGCCCGCAAGCAAGCCGTAGACACCCAGATTTGTCGTGATTGTGGGCTGGCCTTCATTGACTTCTTGGGTACCCAAATAGACTTTACTTTCGCAGAAGAACTTATGAAAGGCTTCTTATTAGTATCGTGCTGTTGATTACTAATAAGAGGTTTCGGCCATGAGTTTGGCATGGTCGCATCAGGGTGTTCTCCTTTCAGCACCCACACTTGTTTCACCGGCTGAGATATTCTTCTTCGCACGTGTTGTTGGCCTCTAGTGTAGGTAGTGCTCTGCTTCCTCTGTATTTGATCTACCTTTGGATGCCGCATCTCTCTGGCCTTTGGAAAAGAAGGGAGTGCCGTCTTCTCCTTGACTCCGTTGTTGAGACAAGCCTCTTTCTGCATCATACAATTTTGGACAAGAATGGCATTGTCAACTTCATGTGCACCCTTGGAAGGACCAGGAGTTTGTGCTTTACCTAGTTCCTTGAGTGCCTCCTTTTCCAATTCAACTGTAATTCGACTATGATTTACCCATACCTGTGTTAAAAATAAAGAAGTAAGCTCGTATATATTTTTGCAAAAAGGATTTTCTTCAAGTAGAAGGAAAATACAAAAATGAAAAATAGAAGCATTTACTTCAGCAAGTAGTGGAGGCCAAAAGAGAATCATTCAAAAGAGAACCAAATCCAAAATCTGAATTGTAAGAGGAGTGGCTGTCCAAAGTAGTGGAGAAATGATGGAGAAGAGCTCTCAAACTCATCATGAGAGTTTTTGGTCACTTGGCTATAAAAGAAGCAAGGGAGGACACTCAAGAAGAGAGGAAGAAGGCGTGGAAGCCCCCTTGTATCTACTTCATTTGGTTTGAGTCATTTCGTTCAGTTCACTCTCATAGAGTGTGTCCAGCCGCACACCCATTTTTGGGTAGTCTACTTGTGAGAGTCATATCTCTCAACATATGTATCCAAATTTAGTGTTTAAACATTCGTTGGAAAGCTTATCTTGAGTACTTTCTCTGTCTAGAACAGTTTTATGAAATTCTTTATGCTCTCTGAGTTATTCAGGTTTTAGTGAAGTCCAGCTTTCAGCTATGTCCAGCCGCACATCCATTTTTGGGTAGTCTACTTGTGAGAGTCATATTTCTCAACATATGTATCCAAATTTAGTGTTTAAACATTCGTTGGAAAGCTTATCTTGAGTACTTCCTCTGTCTGGAATAGTTTTATGAAATTCTTTATGCTCTCTGAGTTATTCAGGTTTTAGTGAAGTCCAGTTTTCAGCCTAACTGAGTGGATAGGTAGTCTGTTTTGAATCAAATAGTTGACAACTCAAATCTACTCCAAATTGAGTGTTTGATATCTCATTTGAAAGCTCTAGGTGTCTAGTTTGAGTGACCAAAGTTTCAAGTTCATTGGATATTTCAGTTGGTACCAGTTTTCATTTGAAGGTTCTGCTGTTGGCAAGAGTCTTCATCCTGAGAAGGTCTTCTACACTTTCCGCTGCGATTAGGAGAGGAATTCTCCAACAACCTGAAGAAGTCCACTTCTTAGGTTTAGGTTGACTGCATGATCATAGATCCAGTCCTGACCCAAGACAAGAGGCTCAGTGAGGTCCTCATCTTGACACACTAGTACTTTGACTGTCATTGCTTCGTCTTGAATGGAGATGGGAAGATCCACCTCGCCCATGCAAGGGGTTTCCACACCTCCCAATCCTATGAGATATGCTTCTATAGGATTGACAGTTAATTTCAACTCTTGACAGTAAGACAACTTGACAACACTAGTGGATGCACTTGAGTCAATCAAAGCTCTTACAGTCCTTGCACCCTTTCCTTGTCCTATATTTATGGTTATAAAAGGACGTCGATCAATTATCCTATGAGAGCTAATACCTGAAACTTCACACATAGCCACGTGATATCCTTGTTCTGCATATGTATCTGGCCTAGGTTGCTCTTTGCCTTGTCTTCTTAGTTTCATTCTTCGTATGCGCTCTAAAGCTTCTACTTGAGCTTCTTCTCGAATTCGCTTTTCTTCTTCCTTGCGTTTCTTAGCAGTATTGAGTAGACTTAGCATTTCCTCTGTGAGAGGTTCCTGATACAACTTGACTCTGCACCCGCTTATATAGCTCGGGAGAACATCGCCGTCTAATGTGGCTAGTTGTACTGCTCCACTTGTTGAGATTCTATTAATGATCATGGGTCCGTAGCCTCTCTTCTCTAGTTTCCTCGCATGTTGTTTCAAAGTGTAGACTAGTACTAGGTCGCCTGCCTTCAAATCTTTATCTTTGACGTGGGCATCAAAATATGCCTTCTGTCATTTCTTAGCTGCATATATCCCTGCAGCTGCCCTCAGTCTTGTTTCTCCTAATCGTTCAAGGTCAAAAAGTCTAGAGGAGAGTTCATGACCTGTCCATTCATGCTCCTGTGCTACTTTCAATGTAGGTATTAAGAAATCCAGTAGTAGCACTGCATTTTGGCCAAATACCATCTGAAAGGGGGTGGCTTGGAGTACCGTTTTGTAGGCCACTCGATATGCCCAAACAGCATGGTGTAGCTGTTTGTCCCAATCAGAGCGTTTATTGTTCACTAATTTCGTCAGTACATTGCATAAGATCTTATTGGTGCTCTCAGCCTGGCCATTTGCTTGAGGGTGATAGGGGGCAGACTTCTTCTGTACTACCAAGAATTCTTGGAGCAGATTTTCAATAACTTCATTCAAGAAGTGAGTGCCTCTATCACTAACTAGCTCTATAGGTAGCCCGTATCTAGTGAACACATTCTCAAATAAAAACTTAGCTGTTGTTTGAGCATCCTTCTTCGTTGTGGCTTTTATCTCTACCCACTTTGTTAGATAGTTTGTCGCAACAATGATATATTCTGCATGGGAACCCTTAGCTGGGGGATTAATAGGACCTACAAAGTCTATTCCCCACTTAGAGAATGCACGTCCACCCATCATAGGTTTCAGTGGCATCGCATCTTTACGTATAGGATACTGAGTTCTCTGATAGACATCACATCGTTTCACATAGGTATGTGCATCCATGTGAAGGGTCGGCCACCAGAAGCCCGCAAATAGTATTGCCTTGATCACCCGATCTGGTCCAAAGTGTCCTCCTGCTACACCTTGGTGAGCAGTTTCCAAGATCTTGAGATATTCACTTTCATGGACACATAGTCTCAGGTAACCATCCTTACCACGCTTGTAAAGATTATCACCAATGAGTGAGTACTCTAGGGCTTCTTGTTCTAGACTTCTTTTCCTAACCAGAGTCATGTCTGGAGGGAATGTTTTCGTCCTCAAGAAGGATACTAGTGGTTCACTCCAATCTGGCACTATGGACACTTGATAAAGAGTGGCATGTTCCACAGGTGGTTTAGTGCAACAGATTGGGCATTCCTTGCACAACTTTTGGACATCAGCTTCCATAGTTGGCCAATGCACTCCGAGTCTCCTTAGTGTCTGTAGGGTTCGTTGTTTTGAGTAGTGTTGCTCTAATGCACCTACATGTGCTAATTGCAACCATTTAGCGTACTCATCCTCTTCCACACAACAAGCCAAGATTCCTTGATCTGTGTGCTTGTACATACTACCTGCCATGATGTGATACTTTTGAGCTTTTACTACCTCTCTATCCTGTGTGTTTACTACTGGGTGGTTAGGCCCGTATGTCAATACTGGCACTAATGACTTAGCCCACTGCGGCACCACTTCCAAATTAAACAAGTAAGCATCAGGAAGGTCATCTGACACTCCTTGTGGGGCTTCTCCAGATGTGAGCCTAGAGAGATGGTTTGCTCTCAAGTGAGTCCTACCTTTCCTTACCACAACCTCGAAGTCGTATTCCATTAGTAAGAGAAACCATCTTACTAATCTACCTGTATTGCATGGCTTGTTCACGAGATATAGCAGTGCCTGATGGTCAGTAAAAAATTTAAACTTATTTGCAAGCAAATAATGTCTAAACTTTTTAACTGCATATACCATGCCTAATCCTTCTCGTTCGGTGGTTGTATAATTTCGTTCAGCTGCATTCAATTGTCTACTAGCATAGGCAATTGGAAGATCCATATTACCTTCACCAGTAGGTTGCGCGAGTACACACCCAATAGCATAATTGGATGCATCCACATGAACATGGAAAGGCTTATTCCAATCTGGTGTGGTTAAGATTGGTGCTGAACATAATCGCCGTTTAAGCTCATTGAAGGAATTCTCACATTCATCAGTCCACTCAAAGTTAGTCAAAAGTCCATACATGGGCTTTGCAATGACAGCGTACATATGAATGAACCGTCGGTAGTAACCACAATGCCCCATAAAAGCCTGTACTTCCTTGACGTTCTTTGGCCTAGGTAACTCGGCTATGGCTCTCACTTTCTCCTCATCAGTGGATATGCCATTCTTTGACACTATGTGTCCTAGAATCTTGCGTTGCTTGACCATGAAAACACACTTTTCTGGGTTTAGGCAGACTTGATATTCTCTACATTTGTCAAAGATTTGTCTGAGTTCAGGAATATGGGTTTGCCTTATGTTGGAATGAGCACAAAGATCATCAACATAGACTTCTAAGTTCTTCCTCAGGAACTCTTTAAATACATGGCACATCAGCCTCTGGAAGGTGGCTGGTGCATTGGTAAGCCCAAATGGCATTACCCTAAAGGCAAAGATGCCCCACTCAGTGGCAAAAGCAATCTTATGCTGGTCTTCTAGAGCTATGGCTACTTGATTGTAGCCAGAGAATCCATCCAGGAAGCTGTACACTTCCTTGCCTGCTACTCTTTCTAAGAGATGCTTTGTGATAGGAAGCGGATAGTTATCTCGAATTGTGGCTGCATTAACCTTCTTCAAGTTAATGCATACACGCAGCTTTCCATTCTTCTTGGGCACCACTACAATGGGGGATACCCACTCAGTGTGCTCAATTTCATAGATAAATCCAGCTTCAACCAGTCTATCTATCTCCTCTTTGATTTTGGCGGCATAGTTATCATTATATGTATATGGCTTTTGCTTAGAGGGTTTGGCATCTGAGGTCATGGGGATGGTGTGTGAGCATATGTCAGGGTCAACACCCTTCAAATCCTTGTAACTCCAGGCGAACACACCTCTGTATTCTCTTAGCAAGGCTATCAATTCGTGCTCTTCGTCTGCTATTAGGTCATGGCCTATGTACGTGCATCTCTCCTCTCCTTCTTCTAGGGCCACTACTATTTTTTTGGTGGTTTCTTTGTTATCATAGGCCTCTCCTGATTGTGCCTCTCGTTTAGGCATTCTGATCATGACTCTTCTGTCATCTATCTCATACTTTTTAAAGTTTTCCGGGACCTCAAACAAAGATTCTTCCTCTTCTGGTGTGACTGCTCTCTTCTTTCTTTTCTTCCCTTCTTCCTTCGGGGTCACATGTGTGGCTTGCCTTACATCATTTGTAAGCTCTCCGTGCCTTTGGGGTTGAAATTCTACTTCATAGAAATATTCTTCATCTGATGCAAAAGGTGGATCCATAATGATTGACTCTAGATCGGAGTCGCTCGCATCTTCAAATGCATCAGGGCTAGGTTCGCATTCTTCTAGAACTGCCTCTCCCATGATTGGCTCTATGGAGAAGACTGAAATGTCATAGCCATCTTCATCAGAGTGAGGTGTCCATTGTTCTTCATTGATGGCTACATCCATTGTTGCTAGGATTTCTGCCCAGCCGTGGGGTTCAAATTCTTTGTCAGGAAAAACTACAGGTGCATAGGCTGGGTCTTGAATTGATCTATGTGTTTCTTTTGCACCTATCTCTCTGGATTCTTCTCTCTTCTCTTCTTCTACTGCTACTTTGCACATCCATAAGTGGGTGTCTTCATGCATCCATGAGGATCCTGACCCTATGGAATGCACCGATTCTATATCATCTTTGGCTCTATGGATGGGATTCCATTGGATAGGAGGGACATCTCTATGAGAGTAATCTTTGAGATTCACTTTGGTCGTAACACCTAAGTGTTGTAGGTACAAAGAATTGGTTCCCCAATCCTGTACCACTTGCAACTGTCGCATAAAGGGTCTTCCCAAAATCATCTCATAGGCATGATTTTTGCTAAAATCACATATAGCAAATGTGTGCTCGAACTCAACACCACAGGTGGTGAGAGTTATTCCTTCTAACAGCCCTAGGGGTCTCTCTATGTGACCATCGACCATTTGCAATTTCATCCTTGTGGGCCTGAGTGCTGGCTTGCCCCAGCGCTTCCATAGGGAAGTGGTAGCAATTGCAACACCTGCGCCTGATGAGGTGGTGTATCCTTGATGAGTGATAGGAAGATATGTCTTTCCCTCTTCGCCCTCACTCATGTCTCCTATCTTGTCCAAGGGTATTTCTGGCACTGTTCTCTGGGATCCTACCTGGGAACGAGGTTTTGCTATCTCTGGTACTTGTTTGGCTACATGTTTCCATAGCTCTGGCCTTACTTTGAGTAGCTCTTCTAAGGTGAGGTTGCACTGTACTTTAGTGTTTTTCACTACCTCTGTGTTCCTAGGTATGATCGAGTCTTCGTTTCTTACCATGACCGTGGGTGCTCTCATACAAGTAGACTAAGCTTCCCATGGGCCTGTGAAGTGGGGTAATTCTTGTAAAGAATTAGACTCAAAGTCTAGTCTTTCCTGAGAGTGGGTGCTCTCCTGCTCCTCATAAATGGAGGGGATGTCTTGTGGGAATTGGTCATGTGCATCATCCACAAGTTCAATAGGAGGAGGGACTTCACTTTCTTTAGCCCATTTGTCTTCTTGAATCTCTCGTAAGAATTTTGGTGTGAACCGATTCAGAGAAGATGATGTGTCTGGCTCCGTAGAGTTAGGCACATAGGCTTCCTGGGCAGGAAGACCTGCACTTTCACTTGCCTTGTCCTTGTGTTGAGAGGCGGGTTCCTTTTCTGATTGTGCAATGAGCTTCTCTATTCTTTTTAACAGTCCATCAAAGTGCAACTGTGTCTTTGCTGAACTAGAGATGTTAAATAGGCGACTGGCTTCAAACATGGTCTGAGCCAATTCCACCATCTTCACGCAAATTTTGGTTCGTTCTAGCTCTAGTTCTGCTCTAGGGTAACATTTTTCATGATCGGTTACGGTTGGCCCTTCTTGAATTCTGGCATGATATGCTTTAAGCATCATATTAAGGTCCTCGGGAGTGGGATCTGCTAGGACTGATCCTTCTCTTTGGGGTGGTGGAATTGTGTGAGGTGGGTTGGAAGGTGGCGGGTCGGATGGAGACGGGAATGGTGGTGGTGTGGTAGTGTGAGAGGGAGTTTGAGATGTGAGTTCAGTTATCCTGGCCTTTGTTTCTCTGAGGCTTTCCTCGAGTTCACTCATCTTTTTTGCCCATTGTCTTTTCATTCTTTCACGACTATCTCTCCAAGCTCTAGTCCTCTTCTTTGTCATGCTCTCCGTTTCACTAACATCTGGGCTCTTTTCCTGGCCTACGCTTTGGTTCTGTTGCAAGGGTTGGGCTCTAGTGATTACTTGTACTGGTGCAGTGGAAGTCACACTCCCTGTGGAGTCTACAACTAACCCAATAACGTTGATAGGAGTGATTTTTGGCATATTATTGGGGTTCTTTGGGCAATCTCGTAAGAGATGCTCCTTTCCACAGTCTTGGCAAAAGCCCTTAATCGTCACTGACTGGGGTTGTGTAGGTGGAGGCAAGGGACAATCACGAATGAGATGATCTCCCTGACCTCTGTAGCATGGTCCTCTAGGGAATGGGGGTCTTACCTGCCTAGGTTGAGGTCTAGGGTTGGGGTTTGCATACATGACGTTTGTGTAATCTGACTCCCAATTAGGTTCATTTGGCTCTTCACTGTAATAGGACTCACCATGTTCCGGAGATTGCATGTAGTAGGCCTGGGGGCTGTCAATATGTGTCGAATCAAAGCTATGGTCACTCGGGTCACTTTCAGAAAGCAATGGTGTTACAGGGACTATAGCTCTATTCAGGTTCTCTTCTGCCGCTACATATTTTACTGGGATCACATTAGTAGGAGCAGGTGGTTGTTGTGCTAGCACAGGCTGGGGTCTCAGTTGGGCCTGATATTGTGGTTGGTAATTTTGCTGAGGTCTAGTATACTATTGTTGGGGGTATTGATTTTGGTATCTGCCTTGTTGAGGCTATGGCTGAGGGTAGGTTTGCCTAACCGCTTGCTTATTGTATGGGCAGTCTTGTGCTGAGTGATTTGTGTATCTTCGCTCTATGGTGCAGTACTGGCTACTAGGATTTACTTGGGGTTGAGCCATAATGGGACATGCATTCGCCATATGGTCACCACCGCACGTATAGCACCTCTTCACTGGGGCAAACCTTGGGGTCTGTGTGCTAGAGACACCTAGTTTTTGTGCCACTTTCTCTGCGAGTTCCTCAATTGATGGGGATTGCGTGGAAGAGAGGCTAGAGGCACTATCTGAATCTTTATATATCTTGGAAAGCTCCAACTCCTCCCCTAGGTTATCCTCGATGTCAATGCACATGCGTACACACTCCTCTATGGTCCTAGGGTCCTTCAAGTACACATAAGATCTCAATTTGGTACTTAGCAAGCCGTCCAAGAATAGAGCCACTTGCTTAGCTGGTGTGGGTAGCTCCGAAATAGGGCATCTTTCAAGATATTGCCTAAATCTTCTTCCTGCAAGTCTCACGGTCTCTTGAGGGGTCTGCTTGAAATTGTGAATTAATGAGGAGGTATTATGTCTAATGCCACTCTTAGAGAATTCAATAATGAAAGCCTCTAGGAGTTGGTCTATGCACCTGAACTGTCTCTCATTCAATGGTTGGAACCACGTAAGGGCTGTGTTCCTAAGGGTTAGACCAAAGGCATTGTACTGCGTGAACAGATCTTCTACTTGTTGAGCTCTCAAGACTTGCCTAAACTCGACCACATGATTGTATGGATCTCCAGTACCATCGAAGTAGTTCTTCATGGACTTAACTAGCTGAGTCGGTCTCAAAGTCCTTGTGTGCTCTCTAGGTCGTGGTAGAGGAAACTCATCCGCATTTCTTTGATTCCTGGGAGCTCTAACTACCTCAGGTTCTACTCTATTTGTTTCCGTCCTCGTTCGTTCTCTGCCCCCTGGGTTGGCAAAGCTTACTTCTGGCCTATCTCTACTTCTGTCTCTTTGAGTTCCATGAGCTTGGGATGTTCCAGCTCCAGGGTGACCATAGGACACGTTCGATCTTGGTTGGGAGAAGATGAATTCACCCTTCCAAGTGTAAGCATGTCTATCATGTTCTGTAACCACAAAGATCCTCTCTGAAGCATGATCTAGGTAGGTCACTCTGCCTGGGCTATCTGGATCTTTAAACTCATAGATCATGATTGTTCCTATATCAATTGGCCGATCAGATTTATACCTCCAAAAGGCTTCGTCAGTCTCTCGGTTCAGAAGCAGATCTATACTCTTGTTATCCTGAGGAATCCACTCTGGTGTGATAATCCTAGTGAGAACAGATTTGCCTCGGGGGGTTCTAGGTTCTACACCCATGTTTCCTTGCTCCAAGTCACCTAAATCCTGTTTTGAGATCACATTCCCAAATTCATCTGTCCTATCTGGGTGGCTGGTGACTACATATATTGTCCCTTCCTTATCTAGGTATGCTCCGTTTTCAAACTTGACAGCTGGGTGCTCTAGTCCAATGGATTGGTCAGGGTTTTTAATCTGGATCACGGATCTTCCTAGGCCGTCCTCATAGATGCTAGCACCTAATCGGTTGGTCCTAATGTATTCTAACTGCGTCTTGTAGGGGCCTTCCACCCTATACAGATATGGCACACCTGAACTTCCTGTAGGTCTGTCCATCCCTTGAGACATCTCTGATTTACTAGTCTTAGAGCTAGGGTAATGCGAGTGGTGGCTCAACTGCTGGGCCCAAGACCTAGCAGTATGATTGACACTAGCCTCTGAAGACCTAAGGCTTTGTCTATCCCTTACTAGATGCCGTCCTGATCTAAGGTTCATATGCCTATTCAGTAGCCCAATTTTTGCCCAAAGTACAACCTCGTTGCTGAGTTCTTTTGTATCACTTACTTGATTCCTTTTTTAGTTGATTATCGTGTTTATGTTCTTGTCTGATATCACATCGTCAGGTATACTTGAGTGTATTTCTGCACTTGAAGTTGATCATTCCACGTTAAGCTCTTTTCCTTTGAAGTTCTCGACCGTACAAGGATTATGTCGTTAGCTTGAACTTGAGTATTTAGGTAGTCTTCACTTGATAAATGCCTATCTCCGTCCTGGCCTACTCCTATCACTAGTCGTTCTTAGCCTAAGCTAGGAATTGACAAAGGGAGTTGAGGATATTCTGACCTTTCTTGCTGATCCCTTGTTCTTTACTGCTCGAGAACCTGATTCTCAAGCTTGCACAAAGCCCTTGCTTGGATGCTCTCAATTGCTCTCAATAGACCTGTATCAGTCCCAAGATTAGCTCAAGACTTAAATCCAAAGGACAGACAGATCACTTTCATGCATATAGTTCACATACCAACTTACCTTTTGCCTTTATGGAAAACAATCTCAAGGATCCTTTAGTTTTCCTACCCCGGGTATGGTCAACTTCAAAATACCCTATCTAATAATCCTGATCTTAATTTAACCGTAACCAGTGGAAGTTTTGGTTGTACTCCCCACGAGCTTTCCAACAAGACAAGAATCACAGCAATTGGATTTCATATGAGAAAGTTATGCCAGTTCAGGGTTCTAGTGCTAAAACAGGGTTCAAACAGGCTAACGGATCATAGGGTTTTCTCAAAAACACATGTGTAGGGACCTCACAAATCACTAATGACTCTCTAATTATGCCCAAAATTCCGCCAAAGACTTGGAAATATTAACCCTAATTTTTTTTGCCGAAAAGCCTGTCAATCGCGATCGACAGGTCTGTCAATCGTGATTGACAGAGGTGTCCGTCGGGGCCTGTCGGTCGCGATCGACACGTCAGTCGCGATTGACAGTGTCAATCGCGATCGACAGAGTCGGTCGTGAGTCCTGTCAATCGCGATCGATGGTGTCAATCGCGATCGATACTTTTTTCGGGTTTTTCGCCGTGAATTCAGTCGATCGGGGCTGTGTCCGTCGCGATGGACACGTGGCTACGCGAAAAAGTCAATCAATCGTTGAAATTCAGTCGGTCGTGATCGACGGTGTCAATCACGACTGACAGAGGTGTCGGTCGTGGCTGTCGATCGCGATCGACGGTGTCAATCGTGATTGACAGGGTCCTACGTGGCAGTCAGTCGGTCGTGGGGTCTGTCGGTCGGGATCGACAGGTCTGTCGGTCGCGATTGACAGGGTCTGTCGATCGTGGCTGTCGATCGCGATCGATGGTGTCGGTCGCGATTGATAGAGAAACACAGAATTTTTTAACTGTTTTTAGTGATTTAGAATGTGCTCATCATGTGGATTATGGTGGTGCACTTTGTTTTACCAGATGGGCGATTTTTCTGTCGATTGCGATCGACAGAGGTCTGCGACACAGAGACAGTTTCGTGACGTTTCGTACCTGCGCGGAGTGCTGGAGATGATGATGCTGCCAGTACCTACAAGAAATCTCTAGAAACAAGCAAAAACAACGCACACAATATCGCTCTCTCGCTCTCTCTCACAAGTGGAATGAGGGAAATGAAAGGAGGAAGGAGATATGATCAAAACACTGAAATTTTTGCGATGATGGAGATAGAGGTGGGAGATGGTGAGGATGATGATGGTGATGATGGTGGTGAGGTAAGGAAGAGAAAAACAAGAAGAGTAAAGAAATTACCTACGATGCCAACGTCTCAACTCTACGTCTTACCATCACACGCTCGTCCTCAAAGCTCGATCCCCGGCAACGGCGCCAAAATTTGGTGTAGCTCAGTGATGAGTAGCACCTCCTTTAATGTCAATCCGGGAAGACGTGAGGATGGTATGAAGACCTCGAGCAAGTGAAGGCACAAGTGCGTGAGTGAGAAGCAATGGAGTTCTTAGATTACTTTCAAAAGCTCTTGCAAGTTCAAATCACTTACAAGCTAACCCCAAAAATGAGCTCTCTAGCTCTATTTATAGTTTTTGACTAGGTTTTGGCCTTGTCTAGACCTAGTGTCCGGCCTAGTTAAAAATTAGGTTCTCTACCCTATTTGGAGGTTCAAACGAAGTCTAAAAAATGTGAAAACTGACAGGTAGATACTTCTAAAGCTCCTCAAGCTCAAGGACTCCTTGGCTTGCACAAAATGGAGCTAAAAAAATGTGAAATGGTATTTACAATGGTTTTTAGTGATGAAAATCACTGTTTTTGTAGGGGATTCTTCTGAAGATTTGACATACACTTCTTGGAGCTCCCTACTTGCTCCTTCTCCTTGTGTGTCCACCTCTTTTATATGCATTAGTGTCCTGAAAAAATGTTGGCCTACTTGCCAGATCGTCGTTGACTGCTCTGTCTGCTTGTACTTTCTCTTCTCTCTGACTCCCTTCTTAAGCTTCCTTGCCTAGTGAGTCCTTCAGTTCCAACAGAAGCCGATGAAAAAGGCTTCTTCAAAAGTCTGCATATATGTGCTTGGCAAGAACATGAGAATATATAGCCATAAGTGTTAATCGGCTCGGGATAGTCGAAAGATAAAAACTTTTGATCCTTGAGTAATGCCAATGAAGTTCAAAAAAGTATATTTGGCATGTTGGAAAACTTTGATAACTGTAAGTAGCATGCTTAGAATCTTATTAGTAATTTTGATTGCCAAATCAGGTACAGTGGCGTAGCGAGCAATCCAAAATTCCATGGTTTTAACCATGTATTCTTTCGTTGGTAGATAGCTATGCGGTGGACTTGGTAATAGCGGATAGTTGAGCCACTGGTTATTTATGCTACCCTGGTGCTGTCCTTCCCGAAAACGCATCCAAGAGCGTCTGCGTGGTACTGGGCAAAAAGATGGATTTACTTGCTGTGCATACAACGATGATTCCCATTGTACCCACAGTGTAGGGTTTTTTTCTAGAAGTTTTCTCCTCCATACAGGGTTAGCTTTTTCAAATTCCTCTTGAGTATAGTTGAATGTATGCCTACTGAAATGGAGGTTTTTGTCGGGCTCTTTATTTGTCGTGGTCTTTATATATTGTCGTGTTTGCTCTTTAAGTAGTCCATATGGTACATTAAATGGTTTTAATATCTGTTCCAAATTTTTGCTTTCAATCTGTGCTTCCTTCATGACCTTGATGATTTGATCTTCAAATTCTGCAGTAAGCTCGGACACCAGTAGTGCCCTCTCATTTCGGCTCAGTTCTGCAATATCCCAATGAGTACGTTCAGACTGGATCTCCGTTTCCTCCCTTATCGGCAAATGATGTAAGGGGGGAGAGAGAGGACGTACCTCAATCTCCTCAGTGGCCACTGTGGAGTGTGGAACTACTGGTGTCCCCTCTGTTGCCTTCTGTGTGAGTTGATCTTGTAGGTGCCTTATTATATCATCTTTGCGTTTGATTTCTTCGGTAGCCTTCATAATTGTTTCTTTGTTTTTGAGGAGCTCTTGTCCTATGGCTTTGAGTTGTTCATTGTCTTCTTTACATTGCGCCATATACCAATTTTCGGTTGTCTTCCACTTTGTCCTTAGTGCCACGATATCATCCATATACCTCTTCTCCCATTTTGCAATGACTGCCTGCTCCTGCTTTAGCTGATCTTCATACCTAGCTAACTTTTCCTCTAATGCCTTTGTGTCCTTTTCTGGCACTTCATGAACTTCTATAGGTTGATTACCTAGAAGAGCTGTCATCAGCTACTTATTTTTGTTCCTTAAGTTCTCTGCTTCTTCCATGTATATCTTTATTTGAGATTCCAGGATCTTGCTTCTTGCAATCATCCGTGTTTTCTCTGTCTCACTAGCATCATATTGCTTCAGTAATTCCTATAGTTGTTCTTTTAATTTCTCATTTTCTGTCTCTACTGTTTGACATTGTTGCTTGGCCTCTTGGATTTCGTTCTCTTTATGTGTTATGTTCTCCTGTGCTAGAATCAATTGGGCTGAAAGGTTCTCATCCATTTTGTGAAGTTGATGCTTTTCCTACATTGCTTTATCATAGTCAGCATCAGCCTCAAGCATTAATTGTTGCGTATCCATAGCAGTCTTGATCATATGTTGAACCACTGGCTTGAGCTGAGCGACATCTACATTTAACCACGTTTTTGGGATGCTTGGAGCTTCCCTTGTTTATACATCCTTTCCATGGTCCACATGTATAGTCTCGTTATGTGGTTGTCGGATTTGCAGTTGTACCTCCCTTTCTTTTCTTTCCGTTGCCATTATACTAGTCTTTGTGCCACTCCCTTGAAATGTGACATCCATAGGGGAAGGTTCTCCCACTACCCTTATTGGTGTGAATGGTGTCGACTCTTCCACCGTAGTGTCTTTTGGTTCTTCTTTGGGATTCTTGAATGATCCCTCTTCTGCAAGCGTAGTCTGTTGTATTTGAACCTTGGGAGTTTCATTTAATTTGATGACATGTGCTCTTTCTTGGGAGGCCTCCTTTTTTGCCCTGTCTTGGCTGGGGCTGATGGGCATTTGATCTACCTTTGTGCCTCCCTCTCCCACACTCTGGTTCACTTCATTTAACTCCTCCCATTGTCCATCATCTTTGGATTCACTTTGAATGTCCACATTTGATAAGGAGGTGTCCGATTCCTGGGACTTTTGCTTCCGCTTGCATCATTTCTCGTAATCTTTTTGTATCTCTCATTTTAGGTTGGGAACTAGTTTCTGCCTCTTCAATAATCTTTACCCATTTTTTCTTTCTCGGAACTGTAGCGACTTTTGCATATTTGGCCATTTCTTTTGATGATGGCATTTCTTGTAGATGCTCTCTAATACCCAAGGCATGATATATCAATATGGTCAGAGCCACACTGTCGTTCAGGAACTTCTTATGGTTCCACTGCTTCTTTGCCTCAAATAGCCTCTCTTGAATGTAAGGAGTCATATTGATTTGATTTCCAATTTGTTTAATTGCATGTGATAGCATTTGTACTACAATCTTCTGAGGAGCAGTGTATCTATGCCTGTTAGGAAAACAAAAGTGCTGGTGAATGAGTCTTACTTCTTCTTCAATATCAATGCGGTTAATGTTAGTGAAGGTCCTTGTCTTTGCCCCTCAACTTTTTTCTTTTAATACCGTATTGCCATCCTTCTCCCATCCAAAAGCTTCTTTGATTAAATCATGTGTAAATTGAATTATGACCCATTCACCTACTACATCCATGACTCTAGTCTCTGGCACCAATGGATCATGTAGTGCTGGCTGTAATGTATTCATAACTTGCGTGCACCTCTGAAAATCAGGTTTGTAGATTGACAATTCAAACTATTTGTGAATGCCTACTTTCTTCATGATGTCAATGGTAGATGGGAGCTCATGTACAACCTTGAAATCTTGGGACATCACCGGGAACTGATGATCCGTGTCCATGATTTTGATGGTTACCAGGAATAGATAATGCCCAGCTGGTTGATCCTCTCTAAACTAGTGTCCTTTTTCTTTAGTCACTCTTTGTAGAGGGAATTCCATCACTTCCTCCTGAATGGTTGCTTGGAGTCTTCAGAGGCCATGTGCACTCGTAATGCAAAGAGCATTAGTTTCTGTGATCAACATGTCACTTAGTGATGTGTGTTGTAGTGATATTTCATGCATTGTGTCACTTCGTTTCCCATGTTTGTATCAATAGAACTTCTTACCGTATTTTTTTATTTTCATTTCTGAAAGAAAAAAAGAATTACTGTATCCGAAGCAATTATGTATTTACATAGTAGGTCCATTCCTAGGAAGTAGAAGCTATGACCTGATCCCCATTGGAGAATGTGCATCACTAATTCTATTATGTACATCATGTGCCGAATGCCTGGCCTCGTAATGTGGCCCTATAATGCATACTTTAGGTGCATCGAAAGCTTTATGTGTGCAATAGAAATCTTCTTGGTTCTAGTGTTCCATTCCATGCTGTTCCTTGGGTTTCCAGATCCATTTCATAGTAGGGGTTTTAAGTCTTGTCTTCTCCTCATTTTGTCGTGCTACATAAGTATTCCTGCTCATTGTTGATATGTGAGTGGTGGGGTACCTTCTCGTAGGGTATCTGCGATGGGGTTTGCCAGTCCTTATGGTACCGTTGTGTTGATACAATGTTTCCTCGTGCTTGTCTATCTCTTGAATGGCTGCTTGTCCGACCTTCTTAGGAATCCATATTTGTTGCCGTGTTTTTTGAGCTTCAATCAAAGGCTTAGGAAGCCATACTTTCAATAGTCGTTTTGGTTCTGATTTTGGTGAAGAAGAATTCTTGCCCACCTTTGCCTCCTTGTGAGCAATGAAGTGTGCTAGTTTTGCGTTCTCTGATTCCTTCACTTGATCCTTGCAAACCCATTTGAAGTTAATGTTTTCAAAATGGGGGTAGTTGATGGTTGATTTTCCGGTTATTGATCGCCCTTTTGCATGAAAGACTTTATGAGTGTTGTTCTCCTTGGTTTCCTTCTATTCACCAAACAAGTAAGATGAATCTACTTCCTTCTGGGATACATTAGGGTTTGAAATTCCTTCTTCTGTCGGACCTGCTTCCGAATGATTTGTGCTGGAATCATTTTCTACGTGCTCTTGCAAGGTAGGTGTAGCCTCTCTGATGACTCCTGGTCTCTGTAAGGGTTTCTCCCCTAATAGACTAAAGACTTCCTTGTGCCCTATCTTGGCTGAAATATATCCTTGAGCTAGGTGGATGCTTACCTCGTTCTCAATGATCCAGTCTTGTCCTAGGATCAAATTCTCTATTAGGTCTTCATCTTTGCACACTAAGACTCATTGTTCCATAGTTGAATTTCCTAGGTGGAGGGATACTATTGCTTCTCTAACGCATGTTATAGCTTGACCTCCAACTCCTATCATATGTGCTTCCGTGGGTGTCATAATCGTTTGAAGATCTCGGGTGACTGTATTTTGTATGCAATTGAGTCCTGCTCCTGAGTCTATCAAGGCGTCTATCAGCCAGTACTCCGTTGTTCCAATTCCTAGGTTTAAGTAAGTGTGGGACATGTTGACATTAGTCGTGTCAAACTTATGAACATGGTAATTAGCCATGGGAATAGGTTCTTCTCCTTGTAGATACCGTTCATCTCTTTGCTTTATCCACTCCTTTCATTTCTTAATACGCTCTAAGGCTTCTTGCTGTGCCTCCTCCCTAATCCGTTCTTCCTCTTTCTTTCTATTTTGCGCACCTACGAGGCGTGCTAGCATTTCATCCATCAATGGCTCCATATATCGTTTTAGTTGGCATCCACTTATGTAGTTAGGAAGAATATCTCCATCTAGAGTAGCTAGATTAACTGCTCCACTAGTGGAAACCCTATTGATGATTAGAGGTCCATATCTGCGTTTTTGTAATTTCTTGGCATGTTGCTTCAAGGTGTAGACTAGGACCAAGTCTCCTTTTAGTCCCTTGTCTTTTTTGTGTGCATCATAATATGCCTTTTGCCTTCTCTTGGCCGCACAAATCCCTGCAACTGCTTGTATTCTAGTCTCATGCAGCTTCTCAATTTGGTCTAGTTGCTTGGATAATTCATGTCCTCTCCATTCATACTGCTGTGCTACTCTCAAAGTGGGTACTAAAAAATCAATCGGTAGGATGGCGTTCTGTCCGTACACTAGATTGAATGGGATAGTTCCAATGGCAATTTTGTAAGCGACTGAGAATGCCCAGATTGCATGATGCAATTGTTTGTCCCAGTCAGACCTTCCACTATTGACTATTTTAGTCAATACTGTGCATAATATCTTATTGGAACTTTCAGCTTGACCATTGGCTTGAGGATGATATGGGCCTGATTTTTTATGGATCACCAAGAACTCATTCATTAAAGACTCTATTACTTCATTAATGAAATGTGTTCCTCGGTCACTCACAATCTCAATTGGTAATCCGAAACGAGTGAATATATGCTCAAAAAGAAACTTAGCAGTGGTTTGAGCATCGTTCCTTCTAGTAGCCTTTGCCTCCACCCATTTTGTCAAATAATCTGTGGCTACTATGATATATTCGGCATGAGACCCCTTGGCTGGCAGGTTAATGGGTCCTATGAAATCAATACCCCACTCGGAAAAGGCTCTAGGTTTGCTAGGTCTCAATGGCATGTCATCTCGCCGAATAGGATATTTGGCTCTTTGACATGTTTCGCGACTTTGTACATAAGTGTCCGCATCCATTTGTAGAGTTGGCCACCACAAGCCTGCAAATATGATCATTTTTATAGTTCTCTCAGCTCAAAAATGACCTCCTGTAGCACCTGTATGTGCCATCTCTAATATGGGTAAGTATTCTCCTTCGTGCATGCATAACCATAACTGATTATCTTTTCCCCTCTTTAACAATTGTCTTCCCAAGATTACATAATCCTTGCTCATTTCCTCTAGGGATCGCTTCCTTGCCAAGCTAATTCCCTCCTCATGTTCTCTTGTCTTTAGGAATTTTACTAATGTTTTACTCCAGTTGGGTGCTATTGTTGAGAAAGGTAAGGATGTATGATCCTCCGGGCCGGTCTCCTGGCATTCTGCGTAGTTACTAACATAATCATGGACATCTTTAGGCATATCAGGCCAGTATACTCCTAATCATTTCAATTCTCTTAGAGTTCCGTGAATTCCTTTGTGTGTCCTCCATTTGTTCACATGGTCTTCTTCAATCAGCTTCATTTGTTTGTTTTCCTCAACACATCTCAGTAGTACACCGTTGGGTTCCTTATAGTACACACTTCTCGCAATAATGTGCAAATTCCTTGATTGCAAAATTTCCTTTTTATTCTCTTTATTGATTGAGTGTTGTGGGCCATGAGTAAGTATTGGAATTAGCTTCTCTGCCCACTTGGGACACACTTCCAAATTAAAGAAATAAGTGTCTGGCAGATTGTCTGGCACTCCACTTGGTGGTTCTCCATGTGTTAATCTAGAGAAGTGATCTTCTCTTATAAGGGTATTTCCCTTTTTCACTATTACTTCAAAGTCGAATTCCATCAATAGCAGAAACCATCTCACAAGTCTTCCCGTGTTACAAGGCTTATTGACTAAGTACAATAAGGCTTGATGATCTATGAAGAACTTGAACTTGTTGGCTAAGAGATATTGTCTAAATTTTTTCACTGCATAGACCATTCCTAATCCCTCTTGCTCTGTAGTTGTATAGTTTCTTTCAGCTTGATTCAATTGTCTACTCACATATGCAATTGGGTGATCTAACTTTCCTTCATCCACCGGCTGAGCTAAGATGCATCCTATTGCGTAATTTGAAGCATCCACATGAATATGAAAAGGTTTGTTCCAATTCGGTGTTTTCAAAATTGGGGCCATGCTAAGTCGCCTTTTTAACTCGTTAAATGCCTTTTTGCATTCTTTAGTCCAAGTGAATTGAGTCAACAGTCCATTTAAGGGTTTGGCAATTATGGCGTACATGTGGATAAATTGACAGTAGTATCCACAATGTCCCATAAATGCTTGCACCTCTTTTGCATTCTTCGGTCTAGGAAGCTCTAAAATGACCTTAATCTTGTCTTCATCTGTAGATATTCCGTTCCTAGACACTATGTGTCCTAAGATCTTTCTTTGTCTTACCATGAAGACACACTTCTCAGGGTTCAAGCAAACTCTATATTGTCGGCATTTATCAAATATCTTCCGCAATTCAAGAATGTGGTCTTGCCTTTGGTTTGAATATGTACATAGGTCATCTACATACACTTCCATACTCTTCTTTAGGAATTCTTTGAAAACATGGCACATCAATCTTTGGAAAGTAGCAGGCACGTTATGTTGGTGCAAACAAGCCTTCACACTTGGCATTGATTTGTACCTTGAAGACTCAACATAAAGATTGGACATTGAGAGCTTAGCATTGGATATCAACCTTTGAAGGTTTTGCAAGAATTTGGATTAATTCATGAAGACTTCATTTGAAGGAAGAGCATAGGAACACATGCCTATGCTTAGTTATTTTCTACCTCATGTAAAAGTCAATATGACTTCATGTAATCACACCTACCTTCAAAAGTCGTGGAATTTGGAAGGTATGAATGGAGAGAATATCTCCATATATTTAGATGAGAGATTTGAGGGAGCCTACATTTGAATTTGAAATTCAAACCTCAAGTGATACCATATAAAAGACTAGGAAAAAACTCGCGGGACTAACTCACTCATTGAGCTCACTTCCCGAGGCATTCTACTTCTGTATCTGTGTGTGTGATAGTGCTACATCTTAGCCTACACCACAACACCTCATTTAGCTATGCTTGGCATGATAATGAGCTTGTACATTTACATTAATCAATAGATACATTTATACTTCTCAACTCTGGTTTCTCTGAGTCATCTACCTCAAGTCTGTCAACTTCAACAGGGCATATCTCAAGATCTACTGAACCAAATTGGATGATTCAAAGCTCATTGGAACCAACTCAAAGTATTCTACAACACTACAAAGTTTCAAGTCATTCCATTCAGCCATTTGGGAGAAATTGCAGACGAAGCAGTCTCTGGTATTTTTCTGTGTAGATCCTAAAAAGTCGGGGGTGTCTCTGATTTTGCTAAAGATCATTCTCAGTGCATAGTTTATCAATTGGAGTGATTTAACTTGCTAATGGTAGCTTGTTAAGTTAATTTAATACTCCCAGAAGGAATTAATCCAATTGTAAGTGTACTGGTCACACTAAGCTTAAGACTGAGCAGGTATCATTACAAGAATAGAAAGTTTTTTGACTTGTGAAGGTTCAAAATCATCTGTTTTGATTTGGTTACTACACAATTAATTTGTAAAGCACATATATAGTTTCTTGGTATCATTTGGAAGCTCAAGGAGTCTCCTAAGCATATCTGAAGAGAAAGGAGGGCAGGTGTGAAGCAGGATTTGCAGCACCAACTTGATCTTCTAAGTGTATCCAGCCATCACTTCCAACACGTTAGTGAGTCCAAAAGGCATCACTCCGAAAGCATAGACTCCCCATTCAATCGCAAATGCAGTCTTATGTTGATCCTCAGTAGCAATGGCTACTTGGTTGTATCCTAAGAATCCATCTAAGAAGCTATAGACTTCCTTTCCTGCAACTCTTTCCAGTAGATGGTCAGTGATGGGTAATGGGTAGCTATCGCGGATCGTGGCTGCATTCACTTTCTTCACGTTAATGCATACTCTAAGTTTTCCGTTCTTAGGCTCAACCACTAGTGGTGATACCCATTCAGTATGTTCTATCTCATAGGTGAATCCAACAGCTAGTAGCTTGTCTATTTCTTCTTTTATTTTTGCAGCATAGACCTCATTATAGGTGTAAGGACGTTGTTTTGATGGTTTTGCCTCCGATGTCATTGGTATTCTATGGGAACAAATGGAGGGTTCTACACCCTTGAGATCCTTGTAGGTCCAAGCAAACACATCTCGATATTCCCAAATCAACTGTATTAACTCCTCTTCCTCCTCGGTCGACATGTCTTTTCCTATGTAGGTACATCTTTCTTCTCCATCCTCTACAGTTACTATAATCTTTTTTCTTTTGTTCCTTATTGTCATACACTTCTCCTTCTCTTGCCTCTCTCTTAGGCATTAGAATGTCTATTTTTCTCTCTTCTACTTTGTACCTTTTAAAATGTTCTGGAACCTCAAAAAGGTCAGGATTTGGTTCGATCTTACTCACTCTTTCCTCCTGCTTTGGTACTATGGGGGCTGCTTCTATCGCTAAGACCTTGCTCATTTCCTGTGTATCTTTGGTTCGAATGGTTTCTAGGTAGCTCTCTTCTGAATCAAATTCTAGTTCCATTTCTATACTCTCGTATTCCTCTTTACACTCCTTTTCTAAGATTTCCCCTGCTTCTACTTCTTGAAGGACAACCATGTACAAATTTACATCATAGCGTTCTTCGTCTACACATTCATTCATCGTCAGAACTTCCTCATTCACACATACATCCAAGGTTGCTAAGATTTCCATCCCACCATGTGGTTCAAGTGTTTCATTAGGAAAGATTTAAGGCATATACATTGGGTCCTCTACCGATCGGTAGTTATGATGTCCTATTGGCCACAACTGTCTTTTATTATCCTCTTTCTTGGCTTCTTTACACATCCATAATTGGGCATCCTCATGCATCCATGATTGATCACTTGATCCAGCACTATGGATAGACAAATCATCCTCTTCCTTATGTATGGGGTTCCATTGTAATGGTGGCACATCTCTGTATGCAAAGGTATGCAAGTTTATTTTGGTGGTGTTTCCTTCCTTGATGTTGAAGGTATAAAGAGTCTTGTCCCCAATCTTGCACTATCCTAAGTTGTCTCATAAAGGGTCGTCCTAATATCATCTCATAATTGTTTGCTTTTTTGAATTGACAGATGGCTAAAGTATGTTCAAATTCAACTCCACAAGTGGTTAATTTGATCTTTTCTAATATCCCTAATGGTTTTTCAACATGACCATCTGCTAATTGGAGCTTCATGCGAGTGGGTCGTAAGGAAGGATTACCCCATTTCTCTCAAATCTCCTTGGTGGCAATTCCGACTCCTGCTCCTGTGTCTAGTATAGCTTTGGTTATATAGCCATTGTAGGTGACAGGTAAACATGTGTTACCTTCGTCTCCTTCACTAAATTCTCCAACCTTATCCATTGGGATTTGTACCTTAGATGGGTTTTCTTTTCCCTTGTTTTCTTTTTTGTCCTTCCCCTGTCCTAATTCCAATTGACCTGCTAATTGTTTCCATAATTGTGGTTTAACACGGAGTGGTTCTTCCACAGTCAATTGACATTGTACTTTTGTCTTTTTAAGTTATGTTAGATTGTGTGAATTCTTATATGAATTTCCCCTTCCTTTTCCTCGTAATGTGGGTGCTCAGAATATCATGGATTCCTTTTCGTACTCTCCCATGTAATTTGGTAGGGTCAAAATGCTCTGAGCTTCTTCCCTATTTCGGTCTAGTGTCGATACTTCCTCATATACTTCTTCCATGTTGGGACTTGGCCGATAAACTTCCACATCTAATTCCTCAAAGGGAGGTTTAGTCACTCCATTCCTCTTCCATTGTTCTTCTCGGATTCTATTCCATAATTCTTTTGGCTAGTCGGCCTCTAAATCAGGTATTGTTGACATAGGTTCATCATGGGTTTTCACTTGCTCACATTTATCCTCCTTCTCTTTAGGTTCTTTGTCCTTGGCTTTAACACAATCCTTGTATTGATCCTCCGCTATCTTTGTCTCAAGGAGGGCTGGGATGGTCTTTTCTAGGGTTGCTTGTGCTACCTCTATGAGTTTTGTGCATATAGCAAGCCTCTCTTTTTCTAACTCTCCTTGTGGGTAAAGCTTTTCATGTTGCTCCACATTTGGTCTTGTCTTGATTCTATCTTGGTAAGCTTTCAACCACATGTCCAAATCATCCGATTTTGGGTAAGCTAGAATTGATCCTGGTTTCACTGGCTATAGTGACTGTGGTGGAATAGAAACTTCTTCCTGAATCTCAAGTTCTTTTGATATCTTATTGTTATGCGTATGTCTCTTGTCTTCCTTGTTCTTGTTTTTCATCCATTTTTCCTTAAGTTTTTCTCTCCCTTATTTCCACTTTTGACTCTTTGTTACTTCGGTATTCTCGTGTAGGTCCTCTGAATCTTTTACAACTTGAATTCTGGGTTCTAGGTTTTTACCCTTCCTTTGCTCTGATTTTGCTTGTGGTTTTTCCTACTCTTTCGTTTGCGCTCGTGTGATAGCCTTCAATGGTACTGTGTATTCCTTGTCACTTCCTTATGCTTCTATGACTTCGATCACATTAATAGGTGCTGTATCCTGAGTCTTATTAGGATTTTTAGGGCAATCTATGAAGAGATGTTCTTTCCCAGAATCACTACAATATCCTTCCCATTTCCTAAGAGGTGGTTGGTTGTATGGCCGAGTGCATTCTCTGATGAAGTGGTCTCCCCCACATCTATAACATGGTCCTCTTGGCATAGGTGGTCTGAGGTGTGGTCTTACGGGCGGCTGTGCTTTAGGTGCGATGTACATTAATGTTGCCACTTTTGGCCCATAGGTATAGACATATCCTTCGTATCCATAGTGTTGTGGATCATACACTTTTTCATACTCCATTATACTAGCATGATAGGAATAGTACTCCTCTTGGGATCACTCATATCCTATGTTCGTTGACTCTACACTGGCCATTGGTGATGCCGGCACTATGGCTCTTTCTGAGTTTTCCTCTGGTTGGGTAAACTTGACATGTACCACATGTTGGGGATGTGATAGTTGTGGTCCTAATATTGGCTGGGGTTGTGGATATTGTGCTTGCTCGTATGGCCTCGGTGCTCCTGGTGGCATTGGATAGGGATTGTATCTGGGCATATCTCTACCTGGCTCTCTAGGTGGATATCCATATGGCCGATACTAAGGTGGTTGTAGAGGTCGTGTCTACCTATTGAATGGGCAATTTTTTGTGGTGTGATTGGTGTATTTTTGTTCTATGTGACAATACAAGGCTATTCCTTGATGGGGTTTTCTATTGTAAGGATATGTCTACGGTATGCCTGTTCCTCCTCGAACACACATGTGAGTGGGGTGATCATCTCCACATGAGCTACATCTCCTCAACATGGGTACTCTTAGGGCTGGGTGTTGATAATTTCTCTGTCCTTGGACTCCCAATTTCTTCACTACCAACTCTGCTAATTCTTCTACATTACTGGAGTTGGATGTTACTGTGCTTCGAGTGTCTTCTGATTTAGTAGGTCTGGTTGTACTTTTGAGATCATCCGCTAGGTTGTCTTCTAAGACGATACATTCTTGTAGACATTCATTCAACGTCTGTAGTCTCTTCATGTAAACTAATGTTCTCAGAGTTCCGTTTGTTAATCTATCCAAAAATAATGATATCATTTTCTGTTGCGTAGATCTTTCTGCTATCGGACATCTATCCACATACTGGTTAAATTTTCGGACAGCTGTTTTCATGGTTTCATTAGGGTTCTGCTTAAAACTATGGATTAAAGACGTAGAATTGTGTTTAATCCCTCTCTTAGTGAATTCCCCTATGAATTCTTGAAATAATTCCTCCATATTTCCAAATTGGTTGGGGTCCAATGGCTGGAACCAAGTCAGAGCCGTTCCTATGAGGGTGAGTCCAAAAGACTCGTACTGCACAAAGAAATCGTCTACGTGCTCAGCTCTTAGAACTTGTTTAAATTCGGCAATGTGATCGTATGGTTCTCCCAATCTGTCATAATGATTCCTCACACATTTGGCCACCTGAATAGGCCTCAATCTTCTCATTGGTTCTAGTTGTCTGGGCATTACAAGGAAGGTGGGGTTCGCTGGTCTAATTGAGGGTATTCCGGGCTGCACTCCTATTGGTGGTTGTGGCCTTACTGGTGGTCGGTATTGATTTCCTACTCCTGGGTGGGTCTAATTATGTGTTTGTACTCCGGGTGTTGTGAATTGCACGTGAGTTCGGTTCGGAACACTCCGTTGGCTTGTTTGTCCCGACGTCGTATGCTCTACCTCTTGTTGTGTTCGGAAGGGGTTCTAAGAGGTGGTTGCCTATTCTCATTGAGGGAATACAAGAAATTCCATGTATTTTAGTCGAGCTCTGTCTATGGCATCCACCAGCCAATACCTCCTTTGGTTCTGGTCTAGGTAAGTTACTCTAGACTCGTCTTCCGAATCCTTTAGCTCATAAAAACGTCATCGTACTTTCTTCTCTTCCTTGAGTTGGTGAGTCAGTTTGAAGTAACAAGTCTGATCCATGGATCAAATAGACTTTCAGTAAGTAGTCATCTTGAGGTATCAAGTCCCCTCTCAAGACCCGCACTATTGACTTGCGTCTAGGGGTAGTCACTAACTCCTCAGGGTTTGGTCTCCCTGAGTTTTCCTGTACCACTAACTCTACCCTCTCATTGATCAAATCAGGATATTCAATCACTATGTAGATGTGACCCAACTTGTCCATGTATGATCCACCTTCATACTTAACCGCAGGTCTGGGCACAACTGTTGAATGCAAGGAAGTCACCATCCTCGCCACAGATCTGTTTAAACCGTCCAAGTAGATGGGGATTTCCTGGGCATTAGTAGAAACATACTGCAAAGAAGTGTGGTATTCTCTTTCTATAGTGGTCATGAAATTCCTCCCGGGAGCAAGAACTTGCATGTCTTCCGAGGCCATGGGCATCTCCTCCTCTGAGTCACTAGAGGTATCTGAATAGACAGAGCGGTGACTGACCTGAGTGGTACTTCTTATGGATGATATGACACTTCTCCGGCTACTCAGAACTCTTCCGAACCTCAAGTTCATTAACCCTCCTAGGTCCTCTTGACCTCTAAAACTCTCCTTAAGTGGCTCCTCAATTGCCTCAAAACCACCCTTGAAAAATGCTCCAAGTGTTCTGGACGATACCACTTCGGCGATACTGCACTAGGTGATACCAGGTTGCCGATGATATGATACCACTTCAGGACACGATACGATACCAGTCTTTGTCATGCTACGATACCAAGTATGTTCACGATACGATACCTAGGGAGTTCACGATACGATACCAGAAGACTAGACGATACGATACTATGGGCAACAGGCGATATGATACCACCCGTCGTGATGATACGATACTCTTGTAAGGCATGATGCGATACTGAGAATTCTGACGATATGATACCAGTGCAGCTGGTGATACGATACCGCACGTTTGCACGATACGATACTAAGATTCCCATGATACGATACCACCCTTTTTGGTGATATGATACCACAAGGGTCGGTGATACGATCTTGGGTGCACGATACGATACCTATTTTGAGGACGATACGATACCTATTTTGAGGACGATACGATAGCAAAATTAGGCACGATATGCTACTAACGTTTGACACGATACGATACCTGAGTATTGCATGATACGATACTAGCAAGTCACGTGATATGATACTAGTGCAGCTGGCGATACGATGCCATGGAACTGCATGATACGATACTAGTGCAAGTCACGATACGATACCACAAACTTGCACGATACGATACCACAGTGGACCGTGATACGATACCACTAGGCAACTCGCGATCATGATACCAACTAGGCAATACAATAACAAAAATGGTATCGCGATACCACAGCTGGTAGCCGGCGATACGATACTTCGGCAAGTATTGCGATACAAGGGATTTTTTGGTATTGCGATACCAAAAACTCAACCGATCGTGATACTCCAGCCAAATCACCTCCAAATTCAAAAATTTTTGGTTTTTATAGTTTCTAGTGACTCAAGCCTAACTACACTTTGGAAATTTTTCTTGATAATTTTGACTAACTCCTACTCCACTTCTCTTCCTAGCCTAACCCTAACTCTTTCTCCTCTCTCTCCCTCTAAACCCTAAACCTAAAAACTCATTACACACAACTCCGGGATGTGAAGTAACAAGTGCTGAAGTGTCGGACTACTTGCCACTGAACGAATTCACTCCTACAAGTACGATTTCGTCACTCTAGAGCTATAATCATCACGAAGGCACCTTGGTCGAGTGTGTTCCCCACCAACGGTGCCAAAAGTGTGTGTACCTAAGTCACAAAGCCTTAGGGACTTGTGCCAAAGAGACTAAATCTCATCTGCCACACAAGTGCATATAGTGGTGGATTGACACATGCTTAATTATCAATCCGAAGAACCGACCTAACCAAACGTATGAGGACGTGTGCACACGTGATGGAAAGTGAAGTGGTTCAGCTCACATGTATGAGAAAAGATTAACCTACCTCTCTAACTCACTTAACTACTGAAAGTGTCTGCCACGATACCACTTACAGTAGTTTTCACTAAATCGAGGATATCTCCCAGCTCAAAACTTCGAATATGGCCAATAGCAGATTCATTTTGAAGTTCTCGATGAGACGCATCTATTCATCGTAGTTTCACTCGATTCTGACAACTGTGCTGCAAGTTATGACCAAAATAGTGAATGGTGGGAAACACATACACTCACTCCACAACTTGTACACACACTACAGTAGCTCAAAAACAGTGGGGAGGGGTAGACAACAGTCTTACACAAACATTCCAAGCATTACACACACATAGAAGATCAAAGAGAAGATGAAAATCTTTAGGAAAGAAGCAAATTCGAAAATCAGAAGCTCTCCTTCTTCACAATGGTAATGAAGAAGAAAAATATGCCCATTAATTAAAAATTTTGGGGCTCCCCTTTTGTGCCTCTTTACTCTGCAACAATCCTATAGAAGCATATCCCATAGGATTGGGAGGCATGGAAACCCCTTTAATGGGCAAGGTGGAGCTTCCTATCTACATTCAAGATGTTCCAATGACAATTAAAATGCTAATATGTCAGGACGAGGATCTTATAGACCTTGCACCTCAAGCAAAGACCTTAAACATTGCACTATGCCATGGCTTGAATTTGTATGCCTTAGAAAACATATTATGTCTGCGTATATTTGTGTGTGTTGCCCCTTTTATGTGAGCTATTGTGAAAGTGAAGAAGATTATCTATCATGCAACTTCCAAGATATGAACCAAATTCCTCTCATTAGGGAGGGGATGACAAGCTATCCAAGAACACTGATGGACTTGCAACTTGCCCATGTATCTGTGCAAAATTGGTCATCCTAACCATGCCCTACCCATTCTAACGTGTGGAATGAAGCTTCAATTGCTCCTTCTTCTTATGATGGGAGATATGAAGTGAATCCATCTTTTATGTAGGCACCTATGAGCAATTTGAGCATGCATGTGGGATAAGCACTCTGCTATTTATAGCTTCTCATAAATTTTTATGACTTGGTATCTATTTGAGCATCCGTGAGGAGGCGACCAAGCCCATTATCTTCACCTATACGAGCTTGAGAGCAATAAAATCTATTTTGCTTCGCTAGTAGATAAATCTTAAAGGTCCTACTTCTTCAACCTTCTAAAGGGATTCTATTTGTGGCTTCAAATCCATGCAAAGGAGCAAGGGGAGATGCAAATGAAGCTCCAAGAGAAGAGTAAAGTTCATGAATTAGGGAGATCGAAGCTAATGAGAATGGAGAATGGTTCTTCATGAGGAGTAATGGATGGATGTAGAAATGATTTGGCAACAAGTAGTTTCCAAGTTGATGTTTCCATTTCAATTATTTTTTTGCTCTTTGCTTTCATATAATTTGCATAGAATCATCATTGAAGCATGGTATAAAACTTCTATTTCGATAATTTTTATACAAAGTTCAAAATATTAGTGAAAGCTACATGAGTGGGTATAAATGTATTGGAAAACATATCACTCACTATAGGCATTTTGCATGCATTTAAAAGCTACTTTCTCCTTCATGCGTGAAAAAGGAAAGACTAGTTGTGCATTTTTCTCTTTCCAAAAGAATGTTTTTTGCACAACTTTAAGTTCAAAGAATACTTTTACACACACTGCAAGTCTTTCTTCCACTCTAAAAGATTCTAGATGCACAAAAGTGTTGGGATAGGTGGATGGACACTCCAAGAAATGAGTAGGTATTGCCAAATCCTGCTTAGTACCTGCCCCTTGTGGCTTCAGAGTTGAGTTGTGGGCCCTCTCAGATTTCCAATGACACTATACAAGTGCCTATGTACTTTGGAAATGATTTAAGAAAAGATTGAATCAAAACAGCCTACTTCCAAATTGAAAGATCAATGAAATCCTTTTATTTTTTATCACACACCTGTTGCTTGTTATGCTCAGTGCTACCAGTACAGTAGGAATTAGAAAAATTCCTTTTAGAGGTATCTAATTAACTTAGTAAGCTAATGGTTCCAAGTGGAATCACTTGAAATGATGCACTATACAGAGAGCAATCAATTTAGCAATTGAATCATTACCCCCGATTTTTTAGGACCTCTGTAGAGTTTGACCAGTGAGTGCTTCAACATGCTTTTCTCCAAATTTGCTGAATGGATTTCGTTCAAAATTTGTGAGCATGTAGATAACTTGGAGCCGATTCCAAGAAGCTATAGATCATTGAAAATGCTGGAGAAGTGGCTGAGATATGAGCAGTACAAGTTGATAGTTATGAATGACTATAACAAAGAGATCATATATGAACAATGTAGATCTATTTTATTAATGAACAATGTTGTACAAGATCATAGGCTTGACAATAATAGCCTAATGATGCTGAGTAGTGTAGGCTACAATGTAGACCTCACACTCTTACAAAATGGCAATGGAGAACTCGAGAATTGAGACCTCTACCCGTGACTTTTTCAAGCCACTTTATATAAGTGTTACATTCAAATTTGAATTTGAATTCAACTTTTGGCTCTCTCTAAAAGTAATCCACCAATCTAGGAGTTATTCTCTCTAACATAAAGTCATGATTTCCTCAACTAATGAACTCCACGAGTTTGTTGAAATTTACAAAGATTCTTCCAAGTTAAAATAACTTTTTACAAATGTAAAAGATAAAATTCTCCTAGCAATGGTTTCCATGGAGCTTCAATTGTTCATGAATCTTCTAGCCAAATGTGTAGGCTTGCACTTTGCACCAACAAAAAGCATGTGCATAATGAGTTATGATCATTAGATTTTTTTGTTTGCATACATTATGCATGCATTCAAGTAAAAGGATTGTGCATGCCATAATGGATGCATGGTACTCAAAATACCATGAAAGTTGAAAATGAAAAGTAGAATTTATGTTGATCTATTTTGGTACTTATGTGTGTTAACACACTTAGGACTGTCATGGCACTTTTTTCCCTCTTTAGGAGGTTTTTTTCCCTTGTGTCACTCTAGCACAATGGCAAGCACCAACATGAGGAGATCCACCTCATACTTGTCAATCTGCATAGATGTGAGGGTGGTATGATGACCATGAGCAAGTGGAGTGCACAAGTGAGTGAGTGAGAAGTACACAAACATGCACACACATACACATACGCACACACAAGGTAAGATAAAGAGTGGAACAATGGAATACTCTATTAGAAAGCTCCAAGAAAGTATACAAGGCTCAAAACTATGTTCACTCTCCTACTAGGTAACCTAAAACATGAGCTTTCTAGATCTTTTTATAGTTTTTCACTAGCTTTGACCCTGTCCAAACCTAGTGTCTTGCCTAGTTAAAAATTAGGTTCCAAAGCTTATTTGAGGGCTCAAATAGAGTCTGAAAATAATGAAAATTGGTATGTAGATACTTCCAATACTTATCAAGTTTGAGGACTCATTGGCTTGACCAAAATGGATTTCGAGTAATCAAAAAATAATTTACAAGCTAGTGGAGTGATGAAAAATACTATTGGATGGTTGTTTCAATTAAAAAATGAAAACATTTGGCCTATTTTCCTGGTCATCATTGCTTCCCTTTTCTGTTTGTTCTTGGTTGCTCTTCTCTTTATCCTTGTCTTTGTTCACTAGATCCTTGCCCTTGCTGACCAACACTCCCCCTTCTCTTGGGTTTGTCATCTCTGAGAGACCTTTGCTCGATAGGATGGTCACTGTAGTACTAGAGGATATTCATTGCGAGTGCATGTTCTTGTACTCATAGTCCTTTTGCAAGGTTAAATTGTAGTGTGTCCAAATTGATAGCACCGAGTATCTTTGGGTGTGGTGTATTATAGTATTCTGAATACATCGTCCACTCACATGCAAATAAATGAAGAATATGTGTGGGTTTAGGAATGAACACTTTGGAGTGATACTCCTAGAAACCTGTAATAAACATATCCTCTAAAGTTTGCTTATAGTAAGGTGGGAGGCATCAGATGTGGGCATGCCAAGCATAAATGCTAGGGCTAGTGCTCATATCATACACGAATGCTAGTGCTAGTGCTCATATCATACACGAGATCATAGTTAACATTTGTAAAGCCAGTGAGGGTGACCTGTAGGGCCTGGGTATTGCGAAATGTTTTGAAGACAATTTGCATCATGTTAAGAATATTCAACATCATTTGTGCTGTGATATTTGGCATAGGTTTTAACCGAGGGATCCAATGATGTATAGTTGCCAGCATGTAAGATATAGACGAGGGTCCCTAAGGTGGTGTGATGTATGGATAGTTGACATTCCGTATACTGTGCATGATTCTGTACTTTGATGGCAAAACATTTCCATGATTTGCACCTGCGGATTGGTCAATAACATGGATTGTACAAAAGATGAAGAGGCACATTGTTCCATGTGTGCAACATTTTGGGGTAAGTTTTTAGAAGAGTTTTCTTCTAGGTTGGTTGAAAAATGGTACCTTTCCATGCCACTCTTAGTAAATTCTTTGGTTGGAATTGCGTATCAAAAGTGGGGGTTTTCCCCATGACTCTCTAAATCTCCACATTATAATAGGCCAGAATCACAAAATATAGCTGATAGTGGAGTTCTGTGGTGACGATTAGCCGTGGATGGGCTAAATTATAGAAATAAGTTGATTGGAGCACCATTTGTTCTATAACTTTCATGCCTTCAGAACCACTATGCATTCTTCATGATTGCATCTGATGTCTTCTACCTGCTTAAGCCATGGGGGACGCGGGGCTCTGAATGTCTCTTGTCCCTCTTATGTGTCTTTGCCTCCTAGGACAGGTTGAGGCTTGTAGGACCATCTTCATATTTTTTCTCTAATAGAACGGAGATGTTTTCTTCTTCTATCACTGCCTCAAGTGGGGATAGAGGCTTCTTGTATTGTAAAAGCTTTGTTTGCAATTTCGTAATTTGCTGTTGTAAGGCCACCAAGCTAGTTGATTCATTCATTGATTGCCATGGAAATAATACACATGGAATCATTGCTATTGTAGCCGGTTCTTGAAGATTGTGTTGTTGTATTCAAGCTCAGCTTCCCACATGATATATGCACCTTCTCCTAATGGTCCGGCCACCTTCGTGAACTAGTGTGAGTTCTTACTAACTCTCATAGTGTGACCCACTAGTGGATCTTGTATTGGGATAATCTGCATTGCCTACATCTCCTCTGGCCGTTCTTTAGGCTCCTCTGATATGGGCAAGTTCTCTATGTCAATAGTTTGATAAGTAGCTTGCGAACTTGTTCTTGTTGTATCTCCCATTGTGCTAGTGATTATGGTTGCACTTGAATCTTCTAGAAGTAAGAAGATCATATTAGCATTGCATTGGAAACTAGATGATGCCTTGTCCTCTTTACAATACCAACAGGATGTTCATTATGGTTAGTGAGTTAGTTTTGGTGTGGTGTGGTGTGAATGTGAGTGGTTGTTAAGGGTTAGGCATTTTCCTATATGCATACTCTGGATGTGCAATGTACTCAGAATGCATCTATACTTTTCAAGGGGATTTTTACATGGTTGGGTCAGGGGATTTAGTACGAGGTTTGACTCGCCAAACAACCCTTATAGGGTTACAAATCTTAACATTAGTGGCCTTTATAGGTGTCTAAGATAATTTAATCAAGATTTGGGGCTTTTTCGGTATCCATTTCTAAGTAGACCTAGATAGAATTTGATGTGTGGGCATGGTGATAATGGATGCCCTTTGTGAGGTGTGCGAAGTGAACCTCCCTGAGTATCAATTTTTTCTTATGAGCCTATGCATAACTAATTGAGCACATAAGTAGGTCTTAAGCACCCAGATTTGTCATGCATTGGAGTCTGTCTTCATTGATTGCTTTGCCATCCAAATAGAAATAAGTCATTTAGGTTGGATCCTATAGCCTTCACCTTTGGTTTTCTGTGGTTGCATCGATCATGTTTGATGTACTGGTGGTTTTGCTGAGGGAGCCGAGGATTTCTCACTCTTACATATCCAGATCTCCATCACTCTAGCTATCACCTTATTCTCAACAAGTTTCTAATCATAAGATTTGGTAATCTTCTCTGTCTACTTTGTATGCCTCCTTGTTGGGCTTTGATCATCTTTGGAAAATAGGGGAGTTCCATGTTTAGTTCTACAACTCCTTCACCAGTTTCTTCCTTCTACATCAAAGAGCTTTGGACAAGAATATGTTAGGCCACCGGATGGGAATAATGTAATTTTATTTTCCATAGCCGCACACACCGAAAGGGCGTAGCGAATAGATGTAACTCTTACCCATTAATGAAAAGGCATTACGGTGTTCTTCGGAGAGAGACGGGTTCACCAGACTATCTGTCTGGGCGACTGTGCGGAGACGTTGTGTTGCAGATTTGCAGATATCTCGAGTACTGTTATTCTGTTCTTGTTGAATTATAGTAATTCATTATTAACACAGTAATGTTGTCTTAATATTACTAAGTCTGTGCGACCGTGTGATTGCTAATTCGCGCGATAAGCTATTCTGTAAAGATAACCGTAATCGAAGAATCGTAACTGCGTAGCGGAAGTTGTTGCCTTGAGCGTATAGTAACTGTTTAGTTGAATAGTTAAATTGGGAAAATTAAATAAAGGGCCTCTGCATTGTCAAACCCCTATCCATCCCCAAGAACCCGAAACAAGATTAAAAGTGACTTGACATAAGTCCTTTTAACACTGGCGCCGTATGTGGGAAGATGGAAAATTGGGAATAATCAGCAAGGGAAGAGCAGTACGCAAGGCAAGTAGTGGAGAATAGTAACCGCTAGTTCAAGAAGTGATATATGCCGGTTACTCATTCCGGTGAGTCCTATCCAAAGTATAGGAGAGATCAACATCCCTGGGTAGTTCCAAATTTATTAGGGACACCCCTAGGTGGTAGAAGTGCAGGCCAGTTAAGCCCAGTTGCGAAAGGATCCGAGCCAGTCAGTAGTGATTCCGATGCTAGTTCGGTGACGCATGATGAGATTTTGGTGAATTCCGATGTGAATCCGATACTTTCAAGAGAAGGTACAGTGACGTCTGGTTGTACAGAGATGCAGTGCGGAGTTAGTCCGACACTATCTGGTCAGAATTCGACCCTTTTTGGTGATAAATTTGTGTTACCAAGTGAGACCGTTTTCAGTGAAAGGGTAACCTGGTTCGGTGAAAGTTGGATAAGTTTCGGTGGAAGTTCGGTAACCTTTGGTGGGAATTTGAAGTTTTTCGGTGATAGTGTGGTACTATCTAGTGGACCCTTATTACGTTCACCACTTTTCGGCGCAAGCCTACCTAATTTCGATACCAAAGCTGAGGACATGCTATTTGATTTGGAGTTAAGTAAGAGATTCAACGACATTTTTGAACTGGAAGATGAGCAGGCTGATAATACAGATTCTGAAGGATAAGAGACACCCCCTCAACATACAGATAACAACAATACTACTCACAATAGCACCATGAGTGGTTCACAGTCACAGCAGCAAACACCCCCACATCCACAACTGTAGTTTCAGCAGCAGCAACAGCTGCAGCCACAACCAATCATTCCACCTAGACCGGTTCCGACCGGGGTGACATATACAAAATTCCGTGGATTTCCGGGGGATGACCCCGACGCACATGTCCGCACATTTGAGATCAGTTATGCAGTGTTGAATCATCCACCGGATCCGGCGTACAAGGCCATTGTATTTCAGGCCACATTGGTTAATGAAGTAGCAAGGTGGTTGACTGAATATGATATCAACCATTTTGGTAATTATGATGATGTGAGAAACGCGTTCTTACAGAGGTTTCGTTTGAAGAAGAACCCTGCAAAAATCTTTGACTATTTGCAGAATAATCCACAGAAACCACACCAGAGTGTCCAGGAGTATGCGACACTGTTAGAACTCACTTAAGGCAGCTGCCTCCAACACATGCTAACCTGCCAGATGATGTTATAACACAATGATTCATTAACGGACTGAATCCACAGTTAAGACAAATCATGATCATTCGCTGTGTGGGTGGAATGACATTCGGCGCTGTAATTGCGATGGCCTTACAGTTGGAGCACAAAGTTGGAGGTTTTACGGAGGACCTGGAATGGCTGAAAGCAAGTAAGAACGTAGCTGATGATCCGTCCAAACAGGTGTATTGTACTAAGTGTAAGAATCCAGGTCATACCAGTTCTACATGTGCCCTCAACCAGATGTATTGTGCCATTTGTAACATAATAATGCAAAGGTGCAGGGTAGAGCGGCCGTAAATGCCATAATACAAGAACCAGGTCAGCCAGAAACCCATTAAATGCCACCACAATCGCGATCCAACCAGTAGCAGAGATATAGGAACTATTGAAGACCGCGAAGTAACAACTTTAATCAAAATCGATGGCAAGCAGGTACATCAGCGGAAGGTACTTCCCTCCCACCTCCCTGGTGTCATTTTTGTGGCGAGGTTGGACATATTCGTAGATTTTGCAAGGAAGCAGCCGAGTACGACAAAAGGAAGAAGGAACGACAAAATCCGATGACTAACATGGTTTATATTTCCCTAGTTGAGTCACAAGCAGCCGTAGTTCAGACAAGATTAGGTAAACAGTTGCATCCAGCAGCTGAAGTTTTTGAGCCTGGAATTCGTGAGTAGCAGTGGATGTTTGCAAAGGCTAGTCAATGGACAGCTAAGGAGCCGACTGTGTTTCCTGATCCATTTCCGATAACACAGGTTCCTTTGCCACAGGCAAGAACGAATGAACAGAATTCTGCCCCAACAACATTAGAATCACCACTAGAATTGGTGATAACCACAATCCAACCAAATCAGGTATGGGACATCCTATCTAAGGCTTCAATCACACTCCCTTTGGGACAGTTGCTCACCTTAGTTCCAGGATTAAGACAACAATTCCAACAGCAGGTTAGTCCCGGACCTTCATGTACTCCCGTGACTGCGACCATACAACCGGAGATGGATTCTACGGTGGATCATTCAGTTCCATTGATCACCGTCTGGTATAAAAACCAGAAGATTACACAAGTTTTAATTGATGGCGGGTCTGGTGTGAATACTGCAACAGCCGCACTCTGCAAGAAATTGGGTTGGACCCAAATTGAATCCATAAAATTTTTTGTGCGAATGGCAGATCAATCACGAGTCCATCCGGTGGGCTTAGTACGTAACATCCCGATAACCCTGTAGGGAACTACATTTCATATGACTTTCATAGTCCTGGAGTTACCTAAATCTAGCCTCAACTACAACTTACTTTTCGGTCGACCATGGCTCAAGCAAGCTAAAGTTGTGCAGGATTGGTCAGCTCAGGAGTTAATTTTTAAGAACAATCACCGGAAATATGTAGTTGCATTGGATGCTATGCAACCCTGTGATCTACACGCATGGCCATATGTAGCGGAGCCAGTCCATATGCTGGATGGGCTATCTGATGATGAGGAAGAGACTTTCCTCAAGAACAATAAGGATCTGATCCCATTAGGTACTGTGGATTTACAGTCCGTAGTAGACAATTGGAGTCCAGCAGCTTGTATGGTCATACCAGCGACCGGAGAAGCAGAAGCCGATGATGGCCTAGCAATGGATGAAGCAACCTTACAACAACTGTTTCACCTAGCTGATGATTTGGTGAAACCGCGCCAATTTTATGTACTGGAAGATCAATTGGTAACGTACAACTTGGGAGACACGGTCAACCTTAGGCCTGTAAAAATTAGGGCAGGATTAGCAGAGAAATTCCAAGATGATTTGGTACAACTTCTGCGTGAATTCTCAGACGTTTTTGCTTGGGATTATAGAGACATGAAAGGTCTTGACCCACGGATTTATCAACATCGAGTAGTGCTCAAGCCAGAGGTGAGGCCTATCAAACAACCTAGTTATCGGATGAACCCTAATTATGCGGCATAGGTGAAAGCTCAACTTGATCGTTTATTGAAGGTGGATTTATTGTACCAATTGAGCATGCTGAGTGGATTTCTCCAATAGTGATCGTCTCGAAGAAAAATAAACAGTTGCATATCTGTGTCGACTATTGAAAACTCAATGCCACCACTATACCGGATCCGTTCCCACTCCCCTTTCTAGATACAATACTCGAGAGGGTAGCAGGATATACCAAAGATAGCTTTTATCACGAACTCGGGTGTATATGCTTGCACCGTAATGTGGTTCGGTTTACGGAATGCCCAAAGTACATTCCAAAGATGTATGCAGGAAGTGTTTTCACCTTACTTGACCACTTTTATGCAAGTATATCTGGATGATTTTTCCTTATTTGGCGACACTTCGGCGCAGCTGTATCATTTACGGTGCTGCTTTGAAAATGCCGAGACTATCGATTCCTAACAAATCCGTTTTTGTGGTCTCCTGTGGCAAACTGCTCGGTCATATCATTTCTAAACAAGGAATACAGGTAGATCCAGATAAGGTAGCAACCGTGTTGGAGGCACCCGTCCCAAAGACACCGAAAGAAGTTATGCACTTTCTTGGCCAAATCCGGTGGCATGGCAGACATTTACTGTGGTTAGCTCATTTAGCGACACCACTTAATCGGCTTATGACTAGCACTCCACGTAAGTACGAATGGACTCAGGAGTGCCAAAGGGCATTTAATCGTTTAAAGGTTTTATTCACGCAGGTCCCGATCCTACAACCACCTGATTGGGAACGACCATTCCACGTATTTGTAGATGCATCAGATATCGCGATTGGTAGTGTCCTCATGCAACCAATTGAAAAATGGTTTGAGCTGGTGTATTATGCGAGTCGCAGACTAGCTCCGGTAGAAAGAAATTACTCTGTGATAGAACGAGAATGTCTTGGTCTGGTGTAATCGGTTAAGAAGTTTCGGCATTGTTTGTTGGGATGAAAATTCACCTTCCATGTGGATCATGCTGCACTAGTGTACTTGGTTTGGCAACAACATTTAGGTGGTAGACTAGCAAGATGGGTTTTACTATTACAGGAGTTCGATTATGAAGTTATTCATCAACCCGGCCCAACACATGTCTTGGCGGATTTTCTATCTCGACTGGATTCCGGTGAGTCTCCGATAGGTGTTGACACTACACCGGCTATTTATGTCACCGCGCCAACTCCTGAAGAAGGTGCAGAACCTCCTGTTGCTCCTACATACTATGATACATTAATGACTTTCCTCACTGACGGTTGTCTCCCTCCTAATGCTCCCGTTACTCTGCACCGAAAAATTGCAGTCTACATTCGACGATTTCGGTTGATTGTGGGTGAACTGTATTACATAGATCATACTGGTGTTTTTACTTCGATGCATTCCTCCACATGAAGCGGAATCAGTTATTTCCATGGCTCATTCATTACCTTCTGGAGGACACTTTGCCGCTAATCTTACTCACCGGAAAATTCTACAAAGTGGGCTATGGTGGCCTAGTGGCCTACAATGTATCGAGATGTGGTTCAATTTGTGCAGCAGTGTGATGTCTGTCAACGATCTGGACAGCCCTTGCAGCGACACTTCTTTCCCCTTCAACCTGTTTTACCTTTGGAACCCTTCCGGAAGTGGGGTCTAGATTTTATTGGCCCAATAACACCATCAACAACTCTCACCAACAATCGATACATATTGACTTATACCGATTATGCCACCAGGTGGGCGAAAGCGTGGGCTCTACGTTCTGCCACAACGGTTTTGGTGGCCAAATGTTTGATGAAGGATGTTTTCCCTCGATATGGATTACCTCTCGAGATCGTGATGGACCAAGGAACACATTTTGCAAACAACTTAATGCATGTACTGACTCAGACTTTTCAGATTGTACACAAATTTAGCTCACGTGCTAATGGTCTGGCTGAAAGTACTAATAAGACTCTGTTGAAGATCCTCCGCAAATTGATTTTGGAATGTCCGGAACGTTGGGATCAACTCTTACCTATAGTATTATGGGCATACCGCACCACGTACAAAGTGGCAACCGGAACAACTCCGTTTGAACTTGCTTACAGCATGGAAGCTATTGCGCTAATGGAAGTAGTGATACCGAGTCTACGTGTTGCCTTATCTCAGAAATTGCTACCGGAAGACTCTTTGCCATTTCAGTTGGATGCGCTTCAATCAGTGGATGAATAACGTTGGGAAAGTTTCCTGATTATTCAAGAAGTTCAGCTTCGTCAAGCCCGTACTCATGATCGGTTCCTCAAAACCCCGGTCTTTACGGTTGGCCAACTTGTTTTATTCTATAATGCTAAAGCTAATCGCGCTGTCGGAAAATTTAAGTTATGGTGGTTCGGTCCATACCGGATTGCTGAACAAGTGGGACCAGCAACTTTTCGATTGGCGACCTTAACTGTTGTTCTCCTTCCAAAAGTGATTAATGGTTCTAAGCTTCGCCCATATCATCAGTCGTCTGATAACCGATGACATGTACTTAGTCTTTTCACGTGGCACTTGTTTTCTTTTTATCCCCAAATTTCGGTTGACCACTGACCGTAATCTCCTTGTTTTGGTATCTAAATATGATTAATCGCCGCCCTGTGTTACTGTTTCTGTTCATGCATGCATGCTGTAATTGCAGGATATCTCTCCAATACGGTGCTATGATTAGGTTATGGCCGCCTGATGTTTCCTGTGCTCTTACTTAATCTTGTTTTTTCTACTGATAATCGCTATTGTGTTTGTGTGATTGTGTGCTCTTTGTATTCTATGTTGGCTGTTGAGGATAAGTTGGATGGTACCAACTACCCATTATGGGCTTATATGATGCGGCATGTATTGGTTGCAAAAAGACTACGGAACATTGTGCAGGGTGTTGAAAAACGTCCTATCACAACTGCAACTGTTACAACTGCAGGTACAGAAGCTGAGGTAGAAGGTATCAAAGATGATGATATTCTGTAAATTCCTGTTCGTGCTGCAATTTCTGCTTCACCTACTGTAGAGAAAATTCGTTGGGATGGTAGAGATTCCCAGGCACATGCATTGATAGCTTTGTCTGTCAAACGTGCCATTATTCCTTACATTCACTTTTGCAGAACAGCTAAGGATCCTTGGGATACACTTACAACATTGTACCAAGCTAGGAATTAGGCTCATGTTGCTTACCTCTGAAAACAGTTGGAGAGTGAGCACATGAATGAAGGTGATTCTATGGACAGTTTTCTAACAAACATCAAAGACTTGAAGGAACAGTTGATTTTTGCTGATGAGGTTATACTAGATAGCTCACTTGTGCAGACCGTTCTGAATGGTCTTTCTGATTCATATCAGAGTTTTGCTTCTACTCTTTGGTTAATGATGACAGGCAATCCAAATGCCTTGTCATTTGAGGAGTTAGTCTCTAATCTGTTGTAGGAAGATCAGTCCAGGCAGATAAGGTCTATTATGCATGTTGCAGATCAAGCTTTCTTGGCTAGTCAGAAGGGCAAAGGAAAATGGAGCTCTTCAACTAATAAGCAGAAATCTGCAAATGCTGCACATTCGAAGAAGGAAGATAAAGATGAGAAGAAATCAGAAAAGCAAAAACCTTTTTTGCAAGTACTGTAAAGGGAATGATCATATCATAAAGAACTGTCCAAAATCGGCTGCTAAAGAGGCAAAGAAGAAAGAGTCTGGAATGGTTGTTGCAGAGGCCTCTACACCAAAAACAGAGTGTGCTAATCTTGTGCAGGAAGAAGAATGGGCATTTACTACTGTCTGTAGTTTTGACCCATCTTCTCATGAGCAGTGCATGTTTGCAGTAGACTTAGATGTTTGGTATTTTGACTTTGGGGCGACCAAACATATTACATCACAGCGTAGTTTCTTCTCTTCACTCGAGCCTACCCCTACAGGGAATACTGTTACATGAGCCAAAAACTCCTCTTATCCTGTTATGGGAGTTGGTAAGATCATTTTGACTACTGTTGATGGTAGTTCTTTCACTTTGTCAGATGCTTTATTTGTGCCAGGGATCAAGAAGAACTTGTTATCAGTTTTTGCATTAGCCAAGATTGGCTTGGTTGTGAAATTTGTTGATGGCAGTTGTACATTCATGACCTTTCAAATGGCGATGGGATTATTGCTTCTGGCATTTTATGTCATGGGTTGTATAAGCTCATAGACTATGAAAGATCTCTGAATGATTCGGCATGTGCACTAAATGATTCTCCGGCTATGTCAGATGCAAAGCTTTGGCATGCACGCTTTGGTCATTTGAATTTTGCTAGTTTGCTATGCATGCAAAAATCATAGATGCACCTCTATCATATCGTACTTGTTTAGAATCTCATAGTGCCTCTTTTGCATCAGATTGCTATGCTATGGCTGCATCTGATCTCTGTGATGAGAATGAGCGTGTTTCATTTGATAAAGCGCAAAATTCAAAAAATTGGATGGCTTCTATGCAATCTGAATATGATGCTATAATGAAGAATAGTACTTGGTCTTTATATGACTTGCCTCCTGGAAAGAAGGCCATTGGGACTAAGTGGGTATACAAGCTGAAGTATAAGCCTAATGGTACAATTGACAGGTATAAGGCTAGACTTCTTGCAAAGGGTTATGCGTAGGAAAGAGGCATTGATTTTGATGAGACCTTTGCACCTACTTGCTGAATGACTACAGTTCGTAGCATCTGTGTACTTGAAAACCATCATGGTTGGAATGTACATCAGTTGGACATTAAAACAACATTTATGAATGGTGACTTGCATGAAGAAGTGTATGTTTTTTAGCCCTGTGGCTTTGTGCAAAAAGGGCATGAAAACTAGGTGTATGTTAAAGAAGGCATTATATGGTTTAAAGCAAGCACCATGTGCTTGGTTTGAGAAAGATACATGCCTATCTGATTGCACATGGTTTTGAGAACAGTCCAACTGAAAGCACCTTATATGGTAAGGGTGTTAATGATGTGCTTTTGATCATTGTTTTCTATGTTGACAACATGCTGCTCACTGGTCCTATTGAGAAGCATATTGTTGATTTTAAGGCTGATTTGCACGCCTCATTTGAGATGTCTGATTTGGGGCATTTGCATCACTATTTGGGCATTCAGATTTATGCAAGTTGATGGTGGAATGGCTTTGTGTCAAATGAAATATATTGACACATTATTGCAGCATTTTGGCCTTGAAGACTGTAAGCCTATTGCCACTCCTATGGAGACAGGTTTACGATTGAGTCTTCATGATGTTGGAGATGCATTTGATGTTGTTCTCTATCAGCAGGTTGTTGGATGCTTGATTTACTTATGCATTATTCGGCCAGATATTCAATTTGCTGTCTCACAAATGAGCAGGTTTAGGCATCGCCCATGAGTCAAGCATTGATAGTCGGTTAGGTGCATCTTTAGCTTGAGTGGTACTTGTCTACTTGGGTTGTTTTATCCCAAGGGGGGATCACTACCGCTAGATTTGCATGCTTTTTCTGACTCTGATTGGGATGGCTGCTATGACACTCGTGTGTCCACTAGTGGCTTTTGCTTCATGCTTGATAGCTCATGTATATCTTGGTTGAGCAAGAAGCAGCCTACTGTGGCCACTTCCAGTTGTGAGGCTGAGTATAGGGAAGCTTTCACATCGATTGTTGAGTGTGTGTGGCTCAGATGCCTTATGGCTGATTTGGGTGTTGGTTTGTCTTCTACCACCACCATCTTCACTAACAATCAGAGCACATTGGTAGGTTCAAGGAACCCTGTGTTCCATGCTCCCACTAAGCACATTGAGGTGCATTATCACTATGTCAGGGAGAGGTTCTCTGCTAGGGAGATCAGCTTGGCATATGTGCCCACGCAAGAGAACATTGCAGACCTTTTCACGAAGGCTCTGCCTAGGGAGAATTCCTTATACATGAGTGCAAGCTCCTTGTTCACTGCATCACTCCCAGGGGGGATTTGTTGATATATTTAGGTAGTGATGTGTGTGAACACACTAGGACCACCCGGGCAGTTTTTTCCCTCTTTAGGAGGTTTTTTCCCGCGGCTTGTATATACACCTATTGCCCTAATGGGATACTTATCTTTGTACATTCTCTAGTAATACATTCAGTATTTTGTGTTGTGCTCCAAGCTTCTTCTCCTTCCTTGTGTTGTTCGCGTGCTTCCGCAGACGTCTATCTCCAACAAAGCCAATAACACTAATAGGTGTGATTTTTTGCATATTGGCTAGATTTTTTGGGCGATCCCTTAGGAGATGTTCGTTAACATAGTCAAAGCAAAAGCCTTGAATGGTTATTTCTTGTGGTTGTGCTAGTGCAGGGATTGGACAATCTTTGTGGTCCTCAGGATCTTTAGGGTCTCATTTGTCTTGGTTGGGGCCTAGGATTAGGGTTGGTGTACATCACGTTTGAATATTATGGCTCCTAATTACATTTACTAGGGCTTTCATAAGGGTAGATCTCATTATGCTCTAGTGAATCCATGTAGTAAGTTGGTGGACTATCTACATGCATTGATTCAAAGCTATGATCATCTGGATTTCAAAAATCAATGGAGTTGATAGTGCTAAGGCTCTACTCAAGTTTTCTTTTGATGATGCATACTTGATTGGGATCACATTGGTTGTTGGAGGAGGCTATTGACCCAACATTGGTTGAGGTCTTTGCTCACCTTGATACTATGGTTGGTAGGGCTGCTGTGTTTTAAAGTATTTTTGAGGTTGGTACTGATTTAGATATCTTCCTTGTTGTTGATATAGTTGTAGATAATTTTGCCTAACCACCTGCTTGTTATAAGGGCAGTCGTGCAAAGTGGTTTGTGTATATCCTCTCAATAGTGTAGTATTGGCTATTAGGATCTCCCTAGGGTTGAGCCATAACTGGACAAACATTACCCATGTGGTCTCTTCCACATTTGTAACACCATTTCATTGAGACCATTCTAGGTGCGTGTTTACTCTAGACTCCTAATTTATGTGCTACTTTCTTTGCAACCTCCTCTATTGAAGTGGATGGTTTAGAAGTGAAACTAGTAGCACTGTCCAAATCTTTATAGATCTTGGAAAGCTCTAACTCTTCCCCTAGATTGTCCTCAATGTCAATGCACATATGAATGCACTATTCAGTTCTATGCTATTTTAGATACACAAAATATCTCAATTTGGCCCTTAGCAAACCATCAAAGAATAATGCCACTTGTTTGGCTAGTGTGGGTAGTCCTAGAACATGGAATCTTTTTAGGTATTGCATAAATCTTCTTTCCTACTAGTCTAACCATCTCTTGGGTGTTTTTTTCAAGCTATGGATTAGAGATGAGGTATTGTGCCTGATGCCACTCTTGGAGAATTCAGTGATGAAAGCCTCTAGCCATTGATCAATGTTCTTGAGTTGTCCTTGATGTACTGATTAAAACCACATCAAGGCGACGTTCTTGAGTGTTAGATCAAAAGCATTATATTGAGTGAACAAGTCATCCACCTGCTCCACTCTCAGTACTTGTCTAAACTTTGTTGTATGATTGTATGGGTCTCCAACACCATCAAAGTAATTCCTCATGGATTTAACAAGCTAGGTGGGCCTCAAGCTCCTAGGGTGCTGTCTAGGCCTAGGCAAGGGAAAACCATCCATACCTCTTTGATGTCTTTGGTTTCTGTGCCGCTCGTGCTCCATTCTTTTTGTCTCCATTCTTGATCGTTCTTTGCTACATTTGCAAAGTTCACTTTAGGTCTTTCTCTAGTTCTTTCCTTATGGGTACCATGGATGTGAGATGATCATGCTCCTTGTTGACCGTAAGACACATTCGATCTAGGTGGGGGGGAAAATAATTTTCCCTTTCAAGTGTATGCATGCATGCCATGCTCTGTTACCAAGAACATATTTTCCAACATGTTATCTAGATAAACGACCTTGTATGATCTCAAGAACTTTGAACTTGTAGATGGTAACTCCACCTAATTCACTAACTTGATCTAGTTTGAATCTCCAAAAGGCTTCATTTGTATCTTTATTCAAGAATAACTCTATGTCTTTTTTGTCCTAGGGAATCCACTCTGGGATATTTACTCTAGTCAAGACAGATTTTCCTTGAGGAGTCATGGGTCCTCATCCTAGGTCTCCTTGCTCTATATCTCCTATCTCATTTTTTGGGATTACATTTCCAAACTCATATTTTTTGTGTGATAAGTATTGACTGAGGTGCAACCAGTACTGCAGTACGCCTTTCTTACTGTCAAGAATTGCAATTAAAAGTCAATCCTATAGAAGCATACCTCATAAGATTGGGAGATTTGGAAACCCCTTGCATGGGTGAGGTGGAGCTTCCCCTCTATATTCAAGATGTTCTAATGGCAGTCAAGGTGCAAGTGTGTCAAGACGAGGATCTAACCGAACCTCTTCTCTTGGGTCAAGACTAGATCTATGATCATGTAGTCAATCTGAACATAAGGAGCGGACTTCTTCAGGTAACCCGTGTCACAGTTGAGCTAGAAAACCATGCACTCAAGGAATGAGGAAAGGAACCAACTCTCCTTCCAGGAGTACACATGAAAATAAAGATGTTATTGGTGTCCAAAACTCTATGATGTAGAAGGAGTTTTTTGTCAACAAAGGAGTCAAGGATCTCGTGGAACTCTCTTCTTTTCCAAAAGCAATCGAAACACAACCAAAGGAGTACATGAAGTAGAGGAAACATATGATCTATACTCAGAGTCAAAGGAGAGTGCGGAGCAAGATGACTCAGATGGAGAAGCAAATTTGGATCTACAAGGGTGAACAATCTCCTGCCTAGGAGACAGTACCCCACTGATGCACCCAACAAACTATTCAAGCAAGGACAATAAAGAAGGATTATTTGAGGAATCTCCCAACACGGACCATTTCTATCTGGGTCCCAAAGCGGTCAATGAAGGCTAACCCCAATGCATGACAAATTTGGGTACCCAAGACCTACTTACATGCTCAAGTACCTGCACATAATCTCACAAGCCTACTTACATTCACAATACACATCTGCATTCCAACACTCCACACATGCGATCACACCTAGGACTACTTCGAAATGGGTACCTAGAAAGTCCCAAATCCAAGAAGACATAATTCCAAAACATGAGAAGAGCATCAAAACAAAAAGATCCTATCTCACATTGAAAATTTGGAGAGATAAAGTTTGTAATAAACCCCTTGACCCCACCATGTAAACTACTGTGCATAGACATAGATGCATTTGAGTACATTGCACAACTGGGTATGCATATATGAACATTACTCACCTCCTAATGTTGCCTGACACACACAATTCACCACTCGAATAACTTTTAACCTCAAAGAATGAAATGTTGGTATTGTAGAGGGAACATAGGTTATCATGTTTCCTATGCAATCCTAATGTGATTTTCTCCTTCTAGTAGATGAGCATCAACTACCTCAGGCAACATCATGGTTGACGTGGCGGGCACCAGTTCTCAGGTAGGCATAAGTTAGCGGGTGATTGATTTGGAGAGTTTATCCATCATGCCACAGACAAATGAAAGACCATAAGAATTGCAAGCCGTGCAAATCATACTATTACCAAACCCCCCAAGAGGCCATACCATGCCTATAGGCAAGACCTCTCATTGGTTTAGCGAAGTTGCCAGAACCTTAAGAGAAGGATTGTACCTTTGGGAATCTGAGCTAGAATTCAATGGAAAGGGGGCAAATACCATTTCTTCACGTGTTAATTTGAGAAGCTACAGAATGCAAAAGCGCTGCACCATGTGGTGAAAAGCAGGATTTGAGGCATATTTTAGTGCACAGATTCCAAAGCCAGATTTCATGAGATGTTATTATCTTATCAACACACTAACGCCTAGCAAACAGCATCAAGCACTTTTGTGCTCCCATCTCTAACAAGGGGGAAATGAGGTGAAGAGGTTTAAATTAATGAATAACTTAGTAAGGGAGGCCCTAGACATGAGAGGCATGCATATACCTACAAAGAAGTAGGTCCTTGTACCTGATAACATGAAGAATCAAAGCCTCACCAAGCTCAAGGACATGGTGGCCATGATGCTGAAGATTGGAGTTCACTTGAGAATGTGCATGCAACATTTTGCATTTCCAACACAAGATAGGTTCACTATGCCACCTAAGAAACTTTGTTTTAGCTTATGCCTTGCAGAGACACAAAACCTCACCATCAACCTACCGCACTGGATAATTAATCAAATACACCTAGCCCACAAACGATGGCCGTAAAAGTCGATTTTATATGGATGTTGTGCACTAACCAAAATCATTATAGGTGTTTGGCATACAACATTCCCATTTAGAGGGCCCTGATGTGGAATAGAGTGCAGTAGTTCAAAGGCCAAAACTCAACTGGACCCCCTTCAAAGAGGATGAGAGGAGCAGTACAAGTTCTGTGTGCTCAACCCCATGGAGCCACATTAACCCCCGACGTCACTCACACACCTCATTGCGTATGCCCTTTTACACTATGCCTCCCACCATGCAACATCGAAGGTCCCAACTTGATATTCCCACATGTTCCCAAAGATCTTGAATTCCATGGTGGAATACCTCAAGAAGAGCTCATTGCATAAGATTTTGAATAGATTTTAAAAGAAGCAAATCTTGAGGCTGAAGAAGAACAACAAGTGGAAGGGGCCCAACCACAAGCCACAACATCATAGGTACAAGTCACTAAAGTGGATGTGGAAGAAACTAATGATGAAGATGAGGAGGACGAAGAAAAATCTAAAGAAAGTGAGGAGGGCCATGAACAAAGACATCAGGAAGCCCAACAAGAGGTACCCAAACTTGTAGGTGCACCTGCATACACAACCCAATTGCAGAGGTTATACGACACAATTGAAGTAGTGCAAGAAAGGCACCGACTTTCATTTGCATTAGGTCAAGCACTGATAGAACAAATGTTAGTGGATGAAGGCATGGACCCTCATTTCATCACTACTCTCAAACTATTTTCAGAATCCTTGGGACTTCAGTAGGCCATCTACAGAGCAGTTCGACAATCTGTCTAGTATGACAAGAATAGAGTGGATACATGACCACGAGCAGGAAAAAATATACGGATACCAGTGTCCAAGCCCGAAGTGGCCATCGAACCCACAACCACTCCAACAACCACCAACGATCTCATGGTAGAAACCTTTGTACAAAGATCCCCAATCTCACCCTAGCACCCTCCATCCCCTCCATCTCCCCCACCCATGCCACCAACCATGACAAAAATTGCTGTTGTAATAACAACCATGACCCAAACCACCATCCCATCAACATCCTTTTCCTTTTGTGAGCCGACTGCCCAAGCCACCCTTTTCTCTTCGATCACCAACCCTCTCTTTACTTCACCCTTCTTGTCTGTAGAGCTAGCCATTGTACACCCAGAAACATCGGGTATAAATGGACATCCTTGACCCACAAAATGTTGTTTAGCTTTTCCTAATTACCCCTATTCATGCGTTCCTCTTCCCAGAGATACATACTTCCCAACAGTTGCATCCATGTTTCCCTATACCTCGATCGTCACCATCGCCCCACCTCATTACATATCATTCATGGACCAATTCATTCATTCTCCTGCCACTCAGATGCTAGGTTTCCAACCACTCACAAGCACTTCACTATACACAGAGACCACACTCAGTTCACCTACCATACCTACATACATGGTAGCACTTGCACGCCTTGCATTGTCTGACCCCATGGACATTTCACCACCCACATCACCTCCCCCTCCCCCCATGATTCAACCATCACCCACTCCCCTACCCCCCACCTCACCACTCACCACCTTGCTAGTAGACACAACATCCAGGACTCCCATTCCCAATCCCATTCCCTTTGCATTCCAAAATCCTCCCCTCACATCTCATCACGTAAATAATTCATTCAGTATGTTAATTCAATGTGCATATCAACTACAACAAGAGTATCAACGATTGGAAGAGCATAGTGTTGCCTTCCAGGGAGAGTCAAAGAGGCTACAAGTAAGAGTCACTACACTCGAAGCCAACAATCAAACACTTCTGATAGACTACACCACCTTCTAACATGCTCATACCGAATTGGAGTCCAAGATGTCTACTATGGATATTCAAGCAGTCAAAGATTTGGAAAACATGCTCCAAGCACAAATGCTCACCATGCTCCAAGTGCAAATGCTCACCATGCTAAAGTAAGATGCAATCTAGGTGTTGTTATTGTTAGTGTCCAAGTGAAAGGCTAAATGGCCACCATACACTTCTTTGTATATGTTCTTTAATAAAACATATAGTGGCATGGTCAGTCACAGACTATAAGTTTGACCACATTTGTAAGACCTAAGAAGTCTGTCTTCGTGCTCCCTGCATATTCCGAAGACTCTGTGTAGAGTACTATGTGCAACCTTAGTAGGTAGGGTTTCTACTCCAAAGATATTGTCATGGAGCTTTCGAGAAGGAAAGCGCACTGTGATGAATCACCATCAAATTGCTTCACTGGTATCAGAGGTAGGTTTGACGCAAAAGCTTTGTTCCTTTTGTGTGAGCGCAGCGAGAACCCCCTCCCCCCTGACTTTCTCCAAGGCTTACAATGAGCACCCCTCCCCGGATTTCTCCAAGGCTTACGACTAAGGAGGCGACCAAGGCATAGACCTTGGCATACCTTGTCATCAGAGTCACTGAAGTCACCATTGGTGCTATTGGCTGCATGCAAGGGAGGATCTCAACGATCAAGGAAGATAGAGGTTCTCGGTACTTCCTAGGAGGTCACCCATCACAGTACTATTGCCCCTAGAGCTTGCTTAACCGTGGCAATCTCTTGCCACTAAGCTACACTCTTGTGGTGTCTGAAGAAGGGAAAAGACTAAGGTTAACATTACCTTGAACATGTTTTGGTCCCTTAAACCTTCATTCTTTGCTTTCAAAGCCTATTTTTGAAGAATTTTCGGGGTTTTTTTGGAGCCATTTTGGAGTGTTTGTGCACATAGTTCTCTTCACATAGGTCCAAAACATCAAGAAGAGTATTATTTGTACTTCTTTGACAATAAATATCAACCTTTGGGGCTGTGTTTTCAGCCACAATCGTAAAACTATAGGTTCCTCGAAAGGTTTTCAGTTTTGGTGGGAGAAATCGCTGCAAATTTATGTAGGTTTTTGAGCCTAAAACATCAGAGTTGACAGACACTTGCAAGTGTTGTTGGCTAGTTTTTGGCTGTGCATTCAACCTTTTTAGTGTCACTGTATTACATATATTGAGCACATACACACCATGTACGCTTCTATGGATACCACTTATGTACATCCATGTTGTCATTGATAGAGCGGTTATGGTTTTTGCATAAAGCCTTTTTACATTTGATGAAGAGGGTCATGGTGAGGTTTTCTTAACTCGGAGACACCTAGATGTCAGGGTCTCTTTGGTGATGCAGGTGGAAGATTTACCCAGCCTTGCCATAGGATAGGAGATGTATGATAGTAGTTCATAGGTGCTTGATAAGCCTAGTTGGCTTCTATTGGATAACTGATTATATGCAGTGGAGTTAGTGATTCACTATGCAAGTAAACATGTCATTACTTGTAGTTTTATGATATTTTGACATTGGTCATATGCTCATTTTGGAGAGGATACTTTGAAAAAGTTTTCTAGATTTGTGGTTTAGTCAACTATACAATGGTCAAGTTACTCCTTGATACACTTATTCATTGGTGTTTGGACTCTTACAACTCCATTATCAATCCATTTAGTTCTCTACCATCATGGCATCAGAGGTCTCAGGCACTTCTGGTGGATCCAGGGCTAGTGCCAGTATTCTAAGGAGGAACTATAACTTATAGGGCAAAGACCATTTTGAGATCCGAAAATTTGATGGCACAAACTTTGCTCTATGGAAGAATTAGATTAAAGATGTGCTGATTCAAAGGAGGCAATGGAAGCCAATAAATGGAATTTCAAAGAAGCCTACTGACATGGATGAAGATGATTGGGATGAGTTAGATGAAATGGCCAAGTCTACCATTCACTTGCACCTTGCAGATAATGTTTACTTTATCATATTATACTATGAAAGTGCAGAGGAGATTTGGAAGAAGTTATGCAATACATATGAAAAAGAGACACATCAAATAAAGTGTATCTGATGAGAAAATTATATGACCTTTGTACGAAGGACACAGATAGTGTTACTGCTCATCTAAATGAGTTTGATGCTATATTCTCCCAATTACATGCTTAGAAAATGGATATGGATAATGAAATGAAAGAACTATTGTTGTTATGCACCTTGCCATCATCATGGGATACATTTTGCACAACTATTAGCAATAGTGCACCTGGTGGTAAACTCACCTATATGTGGAGCACTCTTGAGTGAGGCAATTTGTAGAAAATCTATGGTTGGCACTCAGAGTGGAGATGCATATAATGTTCATGATTCTTACCAAGGAAAGAATCAACAACGTGGCAGGAGCAAGAACAAGGAAAAGAATGTTCAACAGAATAAGAGTAGAAGTAAATCAAGGAAGGGGGATATCAAATGCCATTATTGTCATAAGAAGGGACACATGAAGAAAGACTCTTATACATTAAAGAATGCTAAAGGTAAAGGACAGAATGTTGATGGGCATGTTAAACAGTTACCTACACCATCTACTTCGACTGTGAAGATTGAAGAAATTAATGCTATTTTTGATGATGCTGATGTGTTGACACTTGATAGTACTATGCCAACTAAGGCTTTTATGACTGATTCTCTTTTCTGCACATGGCTGCTAGATTTTGGTGCTTCTTTCCATGTGACACCACACACAGAATGGTGTTTTAATTATGTAGCAAAGTCTCTTGGTACCCTGAGACTTGGTGACTCTTATCGGTGTGATGTTGTGGGGATTGGAGATGTGATTGTGCAGTTCATTGATGGTTCAAAATTTACTATGCATAATCTATGCCATGTACCTCACTTATCATGCAGTTTGATGTCAGTTGGTCAACTTGATGAGCTTGGTTACAAGGTGGACTTCTATGCTCAGTCCTTTCATATATCAAAGCAAAATATGGTTATTGCAAAAGGAAGCAAAGTTGGCTCACTTTATCCTTTATTTATATCACGGAAAGAGCACTTGTTAGCTATTACTAAACAACCTATGGCTTGTATTTGGCATGGTGGTTTGGGCCATATATCTCGTAGTGGAATGGAAGACATTTCTCCTTCTGGATACTTACATGTGTTATCTTTCTCTGATTTTTCATTTTGTGAGCATTGTCAATATGGAAAGCAAACCAAAAATGTGCATAGAACACACATTGACTCTTCAATTTAGCCTTTAGATCTTCTTCATACAGATATGTCTGTCCTATGCCCACTAGGTCCTTAGGTGGTTCTGTTTACTATGTCACTTTCATAGATGATGCTACTAGAAAGTCTGGGTATATGCTATCAAATCAAAGGATGAGGTATTCCCTACTTTCAAAAAATGTCTTGCTTCAGTTGAGATTGAAAAATAAAATAAGCTTAAGGCTTTACATTTAGATAATGGGGATGAGTATACATCACATGAATTCAGCCTTTTTTGTCACTCTAGAGGGATTCATAGAGAGTTTACAACTCCTTATACCCCAGTACAAATTGGTGTAGCTGAGAGGATGAATAGAACTATTCAAGATAGACAAGTCTCTATGTTGCATCATGCAAACCTCTCACAAGGCTTTTGGGCAGAAGCACTATCGACTGCAGTTCATGTGATTAATCTTTCACATAGTACTGCCAAAGGTCTGAAAGTGGCACAAGAGTTCTGGATAGGGAAGCCACCATATTATGATCATATTTTAGTTTTTGGGTGTGAAGCATATGTTCATATATCCAAGAATCTTAGACAAAAGTTGGATCATAACTCAAAGAAATGCATTTTTCTTGCATATGGTCGAGAAGGACAATTTGGAAATCGCATTTGGATCCTGAAACATAGTGAGTGATCAGAAGTAATGATGACATTTTCAATGAGTCTAAGATGCATATACAACCAACTAAGGAGGTTGAAGTGAGAAGAGTGGTGTTTGAGGATACTAATCCCCCGTTTAGCATGCATAAAAATGTTGCACATAGGGATGTTCAAGATAATGTCCATTTAGATCAGTGTGCACATATTCCTGTTCAACAACCATTGAGACGTTCTGCACGTGTCTCACATCCACCTCATGGATATGTTCCGGGTTTAGATTTTGTTATGCTAATAGATGCCGGTGAGCCTTCTTGCTACAAGGAGGCTATGCAAACAGAGGATCATGTCAAGTGGGAGCGTGCCATGAAGAGTGAGTTCGATTCTATTCACAAGAATGGTACTTGGGATTTAGTACCTTTGCCAAAGGGCATGAAAGCTTTACCATGTAAATGGGTATATAAGTTGAAATTCACATCAGATAGTGCTTCTCCAAAGTATAAAGCACGACTTGTTGCAAAAGGTTTTAAGCGACAACATGGTGTTGATTTCAAGAAAATCTTCTCTCCAGTGGTCAAGATGACTACCCTATGCATGTTGCTTGGATTCATCGCAATGGAGGACTTAGAGGTAGTCCAAATGGATGTGAAAACTACTTTCTTGCATGGTGATCTTACATATGAGATCTATATGGAACAACTAGAGGGTTATGTAGTTCCTAGCAAGGAAATTCTAGTTTGTAAGCTCAAGAAGAGCTCGTATGGGCTTAAATAGTCCCCTACACAATGGTACCAAAATTTTGATGCTTTTGTGAAGTCTTCAAGGCTATTCTCGAAGCAATGAGGATCATTGTCTCTACACAAAGAGATGCTCAGATGGCAGCTTGATATGCTTGATACTTTATGTCGATGATATGTTGATTGCTGGGAAGTCCTCTTATGACTTGTCAATTCTCAAAAAGAATTTGAGTTAGACATTTGATATGAAGGATTTTGGGAATGCCAAACATATTCTTGGCATGCGCATTACTCGTGATAGGAGTAAAAGATGTAGATACTTGTCTCAAAGTGAGTACATATCCAAAGTACTTCACAGGTTCAATGTGCAGGGTGAAAGGCATTGATTACACCTTTATCCACATATGTGAGGTTGAGCAAGGATAATTGCCCCAAATCAGATGAGGAAAAGGAATTCATGACCAAAATTCCCTATCAGTCTACTGCTGGTAGTCTCATGTATGCTATGGTAGCTACGAGACCAAACATTGCATTTGTAGTGGGAGTTGTGAGCATATATATGTCTAATCCTGGAAAGAAATGTTGGGAGGTAGTCAAGATGATTTTGAGATATTTGGGTGGCACTAAGGGTAAGTGTCTATGCTTAGGTAGAGGGAAAGGATCCATTATTGGTTACACAGATTCTGACTATGCTGGTTGCATAGACAATTGTAAGTTTACATCATGGCGCATTTTCCATTTTGCTAGAGGTGCTATCTCTTGGAGATCTCATCTTCAAGAATGTACAATTGTTTCCAGTATATTGCAACATGTGAGGCATGTAAGGAAGCATTGTGGCTTTCTTCTCTTGCTTGTGATATGGGTTTACCTCAGCATGTACCTCATTTGCTGAGTGACAGTTAGAGTGCCATTGCTTTGGCTAAGAATCCAGTCTATCATGCAAAGACCAAACACATTGAGGTGAGGTATCACTTCATTAGAGATTGCTTAGCCACTCAGTGCATTATTCTTGAGAAGGTTCACACTCGAGATAATGTTGCAGATGCTTTGGCTAAAGCTCTACCACAAGATAGCTTTCAACACTGTTGTCACTTGATGGGGGTTACTTGATTCATGATCTTACACAGTCACTTGTATACTTTGTAACATGCCCATTAGGTGGGAGGTATAGTTTGTATACTTACACTCAGGTATTCTTTATCATTCTTTATTTTTCTCCCATAGTCACTTTGTCCATATTGGCTTTTAGTGGGAGATTGTTAACGTTAGTGTCCAAGTGAAAGGCCAAATGACCACCAGACACTTCTTTGTATATGTTCTTTAATAAAACATATTGTGGCCTGGTCATTCACATACTCTAAGTTCGATTGCTTTTGTAAGACCTAAGAAGTTTGTCTTCATGCTCCCTATGTACTCTGTTTTTTTCTGCGTATTCCGTAGCCTTTGTGCAGAGTACTGTGTGCGGCCTTAGGAGATAGGTTTTTTACTCCGAAGATATCGTCATGGAGCTCTCAAGAAGGAGAGCACACCGTGGTGCATCACCATCGAATTACTTCACTACTACGAAAGCATATGGCTACGACATTGGAAGAGAACAAGTGATTATAACAACAAAACCAAGATAATCAAGAAGCTACAATAGAATGGACCTCGAGAGCAAAAATTAGCCCTACAAAGTATAGAGCGGTCCCCTCAAAAGACATACGGATCTTACTTGAGGAGCATGCAAACTTTTGTGAGTCATATGAGAAGATGGAATTAGAATGTGGAGATCTCTGGAAGCAATTGGCCAATGTCAACACATCTCAACCCAAGCCTGCCACCCAACAATAGTCCACTGAAGAACTAGAGGACTTAAGAAAACAGGTGGAAGAATTAAAAGCCAGACTCTTACCATATGAGAGGCCACCCTCTCCTATTGAAGAACCGAAACCTAAAACAATGGTGGAGATTCCGATCGAAGAGAATTTTGAAGAGCCCTATGACTCGATGCCGGTACTTGGTGGGCATGGCACTGAAGAGGGATGAGACACCTTTGAAATCAAAGTCCAGATTGGCTCAAGAGGGTAGAGCAAATAGGAAAAACCCACAATGATCATGTCATTGTGCAGATCCTGTCGATCTCCAATCTAGAAGACACTGTCCTTCTTATTTTTAAAATATCTCTCATCAACAGGTCATCACCACATATGAGAACTAGTACATCCCGTATTTTGTATTGTTAGTCGATTATAATGTGGAGATTAAAAGGCATACAGGAAAAGAGCCAACATTCGCCACTTAGTTGAGCCGGATGATCTACTAGAAGAAGCACGAGCTAGATCTATTTTTGAACCCCGTTGGCGTGCATCACTGCTAATGGACGACCTTGAAATGATGCACACATGGGCAAGCATGACACTCTATATCAAATATAACCCATGTTATTCTCTAGTAGTCCATCGCAAATCATGACAAGTTTTCATCAAAGTACATAATAATAAAGGATGCTTAGATTGGATTAATTATCCATATTTTGCTCCACCTAGAGCACCACCCATTGTAGCATAGATGATCTCTACAATATGCCGGTGGTCTGCATGCTTAAAGAACGTACCGAAAATCACCGCCATGATGTGTATGAAAATCTTCGAGCTGATGATGGTCGTATTGAAGAACTTCTGCAAGGTACATGCACCATATGTTTCAGCCCCCGGCTTTTCTGAAGGTAACAGAGATCTAGTGTATGACATGAGCCACATCCCCTCCATCAACATCATCTATGCTTGGCATGTGCGAATCAAGTATCTACCTTCTTGTTACAAGCAGACTTTTGAAGAAATGTTCTCTTCTGGGTTCTAGGAATATCACTCCAAATTTTTCATTCCCAGACCCACACATTTGTTACATCTCTTGTCTGTGGAATATGCCATACATGCAGATTAGTTACACTTGCCACATCTGGAAATTATAGGTCCAATTGATTGGGATCGGATGATGACAAACTTCGCTACAGGACTACGCATCCAAGAACATCACCTTGCCACTGATGTTGTCGAGTATTACATTAAGCACTCTCGCCAACAAGGGTCTGTTAGGGACGACAGATGCGAGAGAGGGGGGTGTTGGGAGTAGTCAAAGTAGTCAAGGCATCACAAGACAGGGAGCCGACGTAAAGAATGAGAGTAGAGGGAAGGACAAAGTAGGCAAAGTAGCCAAAGATGATCCGACAATTAGGCCATACGATTTTTCCAAGATGACTTCTTTTTAATAGTGATTTTCATCACTACATGAACATTGTAAATACCATTTTTGGTAGATTACACTCCATTTTGTTCAAGCCAAGGGGTCCTTGAGCTTGAGGAGTATTAAAAGTAGCTACATAACAATTTTCATAATTTTTAGACTTCGTTTGAGCCCTCAAATAAGCCCTAGAACCTACTTTTTAATTATGCCAAACATTAGGTCTGGACAGGGCCAAAACCTAGTAAAAAACTATTAAAAGAGCTAGAGAGCTCATTTTCGAGGTTAGCTTGTTATAGTTTTGAGCTATTGTAAGAGACTTTCTGAGTAATACAAAGAACTACATTGTTCCTCTCTTTATTCTTGCCTTGTGTGCACGTGTATGTGTATGTCTGTGCATGCTTGTGTGCTTCTCACGCATGCACTTCTGCCTTCACTTGATCACAGTCATTATACTAGTCCCCACGGATTGACAATTATGAGGTGGACCTCCTCAGGTTGGTACTTGGCATTGTGCTAGTGACAAGAGAGGAGCAAAATGATGAGATAATGAGGTAAGCAAGCAAGGGTTTTCTTGCTAGAGTTTAGGACATCACTAAACTAATTGGGAAACTCATCAAATGCATACAAGTCAAGAAACAGAGGCAAAATGATGCTTATAGAGCTTTTACTTTTCCTAGAATATAGCTAACCACCCATGAAGTACTGTATGTGCACAGTTTGGTGGGTAATTTATGAGATTTGAACTTGATTGATTTCGATGGAGCTTCTAACTTGATTCCAAAACTTTGGGTTCTTGTTTTGAATTGGTCCACTTGCAAAACTCGTGGATGAGTCTTTTGTATGGTTGGGACTTGATTTTCAATACTCTTTCTCAAGTCTTAATATCTAGGTCCTTCATTCCAATGCATGATTTGAAGTGTTGTAGCTTTACCCCATCCATTTTGGTAAATGTATTTGCATATAAATCTTTTGTATTGACATGCTCCACCCTTAAATCCTTTGACATGATCTTCTCTCTAATAAAGTGGTAATGAAATTCTATGCGCTTTGACCTTGCATGGAACACCAAATTTTGAGGCAAGAATATGCTACTTATGTTGTCACAAAAAAAGGTACTTGCTTAACATACAAATCAAGATAAAAAAATAATATCTTGAGTAAATAAGCTCACATAAGACTTGTGCTAAGCCTCTATATTCAGCTTTTATGGAGAAGAAAGCCACTATTGGTTGTTTCTTTGACATCCATGAGATGGACTTTTTTCCTAGCATGATAACATATCCACTAGTGCTACTTTTGTCATCTTTGGAACTTGCCCAATCAACATCACAATAAGCTTGTAAATGTAATCCATCATCAAATGGATAATAGAGCCCTTCATTCAATGTTCCTTTGAGGTACCTACGTACCCTTTTGGGTGCGACAAGATGACGTACTCTTGGTGGTTGCAAAAATTGAGATAACACTCCAACTACATAACATGTGCAATTTTTAGTCTTGACATAATAACATACAAGAGAGAACAAATAACTAATCTATACATGGTCACATCCTACAATTTTTCACCCTCATGAGCACTTATATTAACATTTACTTCTAATGGATTGAAATGGTCTTGTAATTACACAACAAACTTCTTCAGAAGATTAAGAACATATTTCTTTTGCATCAAGTATATACCTTGTTCTTTCTATAGTACTTCAATCCCAAGGAAGTACCTTAAAATCTCTTAATCAGATATTTTGAACTCACTTCCAAGATTCCTCTTTATGTCCTTGATTTTGGCTTTGCCATCCCCTATAATGATCAATTCATCAACATATATATAAATAATAACCATTTTGCTACCTTCTTCACAAAGAATGATGGGGGTGCTAGACTCTGATTGTATCCACATTTTACCAAGTAGTCCACAAGTCTTTGGTTCTATGCCCTTGGGGCTTGCTTGAGTCCATAAAGAGCCTTCTTAAACTTTCATACATGATGTGGAAACCTCTCATCTTCAAAGATTTGGGTCTACTCCATGAAGACAGCCTCTTCAAGCTCTCCATTTAGGAAAGCATTCTTCACATCCAAATAGTACATATTCCATCCTTTTGAGGCTGAAATTTTAATTAAACTCCTTATGGTAGCTATCTTAGCTACTGGAATAAATGTTTCCTAAAAGTCTATGCCATAGTTTTGAGCAAAACATTTGGAAACCAACCTCTGTTTATACCTAGAGATGCTCTCATCTACATGTGCCTTTACCTTGTACACCCATTTTTTTCCAATGACTTTCATGTCCTTGGTTCTTGGAACCAATGCTCAAATATCATTTCCTTCAAGTGCCTTGAATTCCTCCTTTATGTCTTCATTCTATTCCATGTGCTTATTTTCCTCTTCAAAAGAGTTAGGTTCTTCACAAGCTATAACTTGGCTCATGTAGGTAGAGTGTCTTGCAATGAATGGATTAAAAGTTAACCTTTTAGTAGGATATTTAACTCTATTGGATGACATCAACTTGCCATTAAATGGCACGAATCTCTTTGGCTTGCATGCTTGAAATCTTGAAGCTTCTAATTTCTTCACATCTTTGTCACTTGTAGAGTCCATGTCTACCCATTGATGGTCTTGATTATTTTCCTTTTCCTTTCCTTTGTTGCTTCTTGCACTTGAATGAGCTTCATTCCTTGCCCTCCCTTTCCAAGTTGATATATTCCTCTCCTTTGATGGTGTGCTTGAGGTGGTTGGACAAATCATCTCCACCAAATAGTCAGAAGAGCATTGGATGGAAATGGGTCTACAAGACAAAGAGATATGCACATGGAAGTGTGTCTAGGTATAAAGCTAGACTTGTTGTGAAAGGGTATGCTCAGACATATGGTATAGATTATGATGCGACATATAGTCATGTGGCAAAGATGAAAACCATAAGGACACTCATAGCCATTGTTGCATGTAAAGGCTGGAGATTGTGTCAATTAGATGTGAAGAATTTTTTTCTTAATGGTTATATTTCAGATGATGTTTTCATGGAGCAACCACAAGGGTTCAGAGATAAAAGGTATTCAGAATATGTGTGTAAGCTCAAGAGAGCTTTGTATGGTTTGAAGTAGTCCCCAAGGGCATGTAATTATAGACTTGTAAAGTTCTTGAAGGAACTTGGTTTCCAAGTATCTAAAGCTGATAGTAGCTTGCTTGTCAAAGCAAGTGACGATGGGTTCATTTATATGTGCATATATGTTGATGACATAATCCTTACAGGTATAGATGACAAGGGCATACAAAGTCTCAAGAAACAAATGGAGAAAGAGTTCAAGATTAGTGACTTGGGAGACTTGTCATATTTCTTGGGCATGGAGATCTCATATACTCAACATGGAGTATATGTGACTCAAGAGTGGTATTTGAAGAACTTGTTGATTAAGTTTAAAATGGAAGATTGCAGGGTAGCACCTACTCCAATGGAGGTGAAATCATAAGTTGAGTAGATATGGAGGAGAAGAATTCCAGGATATGAAGCTATATCAACGTCTGGTTGGTAGTCTAATCTATGCTACATTAACTAGGCCTGATTTGTCATATGTCGTTGGAGTGTTGTCTCGAGTCATGCATTGTCCTAGGAAAGAACATTTGGTTGCAGGACAAAGAGTGTTGAGATACATTAAGCGTACACTCAAGGAAGGTTTGTATTATGGTTTTACATCAGATACAAACATCAAGATATATAGTGATACAAATTGGGCAAGTAATCCTGATGATAGGAGATCAACATATGGATACTTGTGTTATGTGGGAGATAAGTTAATATCTTGGTGTTCTAAGAAGCAACATACAGTTGCTTTATCATCTACAGAGTCAGAGTATAAAGGTATGGTTGAAGCTGCAAAGGAAGTCATATGGTTGAAGACTCTCATGAAGAGTTTTGACATCATTCAGAGTACACCCACTATTCATGGAGATAATATGAGTTCATTGTATCTAGCTGCTGATCCTGTTTTTCATGCCAGGACTAAACATATTAGATTCAGTATCACTTCTTAAGAGAGAAGGTGCTTGTTGTTGTGAAAGGGTATGCTCAGACATATGGTATAGATTATGATGCGACATATAGTCCTGTGGCAAAGATGAAAACCATAAGGACACTCATAGCCATTGTTGCATGTAAAGGCTGGAGATTGTGTCAATTAGATGTGAAGAATTCTTTTCTTAATGGTTATATTTCAGATGATGTTTTCATGGAGCAACCACAAGGGTTCAGAGATAAAAGGTATTCAGAATATGTGTGTAAGCTCAAGAGAGCTTTGTATGGTTTGAAGTAGTCCCCAAGGGCATGTAATTATAGACTTGTAAAGTTCTTGAAGGAACTTGGTTTCCAAGTATCTAAAGCTGATAGTAGCTTGCTTGTCAAAGCAAGTGACGATGGGTTCATTTATATGTGCATATATGTTGATGACATAATCCTTACAGGTATAGATGACAAGGGCATACAAAGTCTCAAGAAACAAATGGAGAAAGAGTTCAAGATTAGTGACTTGGGAGACTTGTCATATTTCTTGGGCATGGAGATCTCATATACTCAACATGGAGTATATGTGACTCAAGAGTGGTATTTGAAGAACTTGTTGATTAAGTTTAAAATGGAAGATTGCAGGGTAGCACCTACTCCAATGGAGGTGAAATCATAAGTTGAGTAGATATGGAGGAGAAGAATTCCAGGATATGAAGCTATATCAACGTCTGGTTGGTAGTCTAATCTATGCTACATTAACTAGGCCTGATTTGTCATATGTCGTTGGAGTGTTGTCTCGAGTCATGCATTGTCCTAGGAAAGAACATTTGGTTGCAGGACAAAGAGTGTTGAGATACATTAAGCGTACACTCAAGGAAGGTTTGTATTATGGTTTTACATCAGATACAAACATCAAGATATATAGTGATACAAATTGGGCAAGTAATCCTGATGATAGGAGATCAACATATGGATACTTGTGTTATGTGGGAGATAAGTTAATATCTTGGTGTTCTAAGAAGCAACATACAGTTGCTTTATCATCTACAGAGTCAGAGTATAAAGGTATGGTTGAAGCTGCAAAGGAAGTCATATGGTTGAAGACTCTCATGAAGAGTTTTGACATCATTCAGAGTACACCCACTATTCATGGAGATAATATGAGTTCATTGTATCTAGCTACTGATCCTGTTTTTCATGCCAGGACTAAACATATTAGATTCAGTATCACTTCTTAAGAGAGAAGGTGCTTGTTGTTGTGAAAGGGTATGCTCAGACATATGGTATAGATTATGATGCGACATATAGTCCTGTGGCAAAGATGAAAACCATAAGGACACTCATAGCCATTGTTGCATGTAAAGGCTGGAGATTGTGTCAATTAGATGTGAAGAATTCTTTTCTTAATGGTTATATTTCAGATGATGTTTTCATGGAGCAACCACAAGGGTTCAGAGATAAAAGGTATTCAGAATATGTGTGTAAGCTCAAGAGAGCTTTGTATGGTTTGAAGTAGTCCCCAAGGGCATGTAATTATAGACTTGTAAAGTTCTTGAAGGAACTTGGTTTCCAAGTATCTAAAGCTGATAGTAGCTTGCTTGTCAAAGCAAGTGACGATGGGTTCATTTATATGTGCATATATGTTGATGACATAATCCTTACAGGTATAGATGACAAGGGCATACAAAGTCTCAAGAAACAAATGGAGAAAGAGTTCAAGATTAGTGACTTGGGAGACTTGTCATATTTCTTGGGCATGGAGATCTCATATACTCAACATGGAGTATATGTGACTCAAGAGTGGTATTTGAAGAACTTGTTGATTAAGTTTAAAATGGAAGATTGCAGGGTAGCACCTACTCCAATGGAGGTGAAATCATAAGTTGAGTAGATATGGAGGAGAAGAATTCCAGGATATGAAGCTATATCAACGTCTGGTTGGTAGTCTAATCTATGCTACATTAACTAGGCCTGATTTGTCATATGTCGTTGGAGTGTTGTCTCGAGTCATGCATTGTCCTAGGAAAGAACATTTGGTTGCAGGACAAAGAGTGTTGAGATACATTAAGGGTACACTCAAGGAAGGTTTGTATTATGGTTTTACATCAGATACAAACATCAAGATATATAGTGATACAAATTGGGCAAGTAATCCTGATGATAGGAGATCAACATATGGATACTTGTGTTATGTGGGAGATAAGTTAATATCTTGGTGTTCTAAGAAGCAACATACAGTTGCTTTATCATCTACAGAGTCAGAGTATAAAGGTATGGTTGAAGCTACAAAGGAAGTCATATGGTTGAAGACTCTCATGAAGAGTTTTGACATCATTCAGAGTACACCCACTATTCATGGAGATAATATGAGTTCATTGTATCTAGCTGCTGATCCTGTTTTTCATGCCAGGACTAAACATATTAGATTCAGTATCACTTCTTAAGAGAGAAGGTGCTTGATAAGGAGATTGAATTCACACATACTTCAACAAAAGATCAGATTGCAGATATGCTAACCAAAAGCTTGGATGGACCAAAGCTACAGAGATTCAAAGACATGGCAGGTATAAAGAAGAAAGAGAAAACCTCAATTGATGATTGAGGGGGAGCTCTTGGTGCATGAAAACCATCAATTGATGTTCTAGATAAAGACTTGAAGTCAAAAGATGAAGAAAATATCAACAAATGAAGTTTGAAGATAGTGCAAATTCAGGAAATGAAGACTTGTATACATATGCTCATTAAACTTGTAACTAGCTCACTTATACTTTTGTTATGGTCATGAGCTTGTACATATATGCCTATATATACAAGAAAAAAGTTGGAGAAAGTATGAGAGAGCATGAGATGAGAAGAATTAGATGTTGTAAGAGTCATTAGACACGTTAGAAGAGAAGAAGATCTCTCTCATCATTGAGATGTAAAGTTTTCAGAGTAAAAGAAAAATTTGCACCTGATATTTTGTTGTGTTCTCCTTCTGTGTTTTATCATTTCATCAATCCTTTTGTAGATTTCTAATTCCATAGTTAACTCTTCTATGGTTAAGATTTGAGAGCCTAATTGTAAACACGCTGAGAGAATTATATGTAGGAACATTTGTATGTGAAGAAGTGAGAAGTGGCTTCTGAAACAGGTGCAATATCGATGGTCAAAGAATTGATCAGATCTCAGTAAATAGTGTAAAGTTTTACACAAGTGAGGAGTCAAAATCTAAGTTCAAAGGTAAGCCATATATTTCTAAAATCATTTGATTAAATGGGTTGTACTTTTTGGGAAAACCATGCATTAGAAGTTCTAGGTGTCAAAGTATACTATACAGGAGGACAATTTCAGACATAGGTAGATTGTTTAAATCATTTCTCAAGATCTACTGAATCTTTTGAGAAGACTTAACTTGGAGAAGGTGTGCAAACATTAGGCAACACTTCATACAAAGTTTCATTAAAGACTTTTCACATTTGGTCAGTCAATGAGTGATTTATATGCAGAAAACTTTTTTGAGTAGTGACTCTCTTCATAGTTAGTGCAAATCTTGATAATTTGGCATAGATCTTCCAAAATTGATCAAGGTTTTGAGTTATTCTTGATATAGAACTATTCTAACATCAAGGATAGCTTGTTCTTTTGGAGATTAACACTCTCCATCATTGCTCACATGTGCTCCCTTCTTGAATGGCAATCTGCTTTTAGTCCCTAATGGACAAGCATGTCACAAATTTTTCCATATTTTCAGATGTAAGATCAAATAGACCACTCACCAAGACCTTCCTTTGCATGGCCTTCATCCTTTGTAAGTTTATGTGGCTAATTATTTTATGCTCCAAGTCAATCTATGTGATCCATTTATTTTTTATTGACAAGTAGACAATGTGAGGGAGTGATGGCTTTACCTCCATGGTGAAGACTTCCTTGCTTCTTTCCTTTTTCTACGAGATTGTAGACCTGCATGGGTTCTTCAACAAAACATCCTTGATTATTGAACCTCACCACATAACCTCTTTCAACAATTTGACCTACTGAAACCAAGTTCTTGATGATGGTTGGCACATGCAACACATCCTTTAAAACCTTGGAGATTTGAGATCCATGCAATGGAACATGTCATACATGTGCAATCGTATGCTTCCTATCATCCCCTATCTCTGCATGTCCTTGAGTGATGGGTGAGTGTAAATTAAAGAAAACATCTTTATTGCAACTCACATGGTTAATATAATCACTATCTATGTACCATGTAAAATCTGAATTGAATCTTTCACTTGAACCATATATCATAGCAAATTCTCTATCATGAATTTGTTGAAGTACTAGCATAATTATCTTGGTTTGTTTTGTATCCTTGATTTCCTCCTCCTTTGGACCAATAATCTCTTGCATAATGGCTTGATTTTCCACAATTCGCATTCTCCATTGGATGCTTCTCTTCCTTGTGATCTTCCTCCCTTTCTACTCCTTCCTTTTCCACTTGATCCATAGATTTTCTTAAAGCCTTCTTGGTTGCTTGAGCTTGAGTTTGACTTTGTCTCCCTCTACCTTGAGAGTTTTGTCCAAATCTTTTGCCTTTGCCTCTACCTACATAGAAAACTTGGGCTTCGCTGCCCTTTGATTGTGAACCTCCTTGGTTCATCTCCTCTGTTAGGACTTCCCTCACATACACTGATGTGGTGGTTCTTTCCATCTTTCATCCTTTCTCAATCCATCGGGAGTGCAAATAGAAAGATCTTTGATTGGGATCCCAATGAGCCTAGGGAATTTGCAAGTGCCTTATTCTTCAAAATGTACTCATTAATGTTAGTGCTTGGTGCTTTCCTAAGCCAATTTAGCTCATTCTTGAGCTCGATCTTTCTTTCCTTGGTCGATAAAGAGTGCAATCTCTCCAAGGTCTCCCAAACCTTCTTGGATGTGTCCAAGTCTTGTATATGCCCCATCATGATATTGCTTATGTGTTAGGATAGAATGTTTTCCAAACCTTTATCCCTAAGAAATAATTCATGAGACCCAAGCCTATCATTTTAGACTTGAAACTTAAGTAATTTTTTGTACATTTTATCATGTCAATAAAATCATTCAAAATAAGAAGATCATCCACATACAAGATGATGATCACACAATTTGCATTATGCTTATATGTAAATAGGCTTGCATCTACATAACTTCTCTGGAAGTTTAAATTTTATAACAACATTTGTATCCTCTGTTAACATGCTATTGGAGCATGTTTTACTCCATATAGATTCTTCTTTGGCATACATACTTTATTTTCTGAATGGGGGGCCACAAAATGGGGTGGTTTTTCCACATACAAATCCTCCTTGAGATTGTCATTTAGGTTTCACATCCAATTGCTTTACTCGCCACTTGTAATGAGTGGCAAACATCTAAAATTTTACAGATAGTGGTCATCCTTGTTTTTTTGTGTGACAGAGTCTCCAAATTTGAATCCTTCAACCTATCTGAAACCTTGTGCAATAAGTCTATATTTGAACTTATTGAGACTTCCATCAAATCTGTACTTTGTTTTCTAGATCCATGTCAATTACCTTCTTTTTTGGTGGTCTATCCACCAATTCCCAAGTACCGCTATGCATTATGCTATGGTACCCGACTTCCATTGCTACCTTCCATCTTGGATCAACCACAACTTCGTCCAAGTTGACCGCTTCGCTAGCCGCCTCCATTATCGCAGACATCAATGCACTATTCATTGTGTGTGTAGATTCTTTATGCTCTTCCTCCATGATTTCCTAGGTTCATCACTTTTTTCTTCTTTGAGAGTAGGCTTTGGATTCATTAAATAAGTGTGTCATTGAACACGGCAATGTATTTTCGCATGGTTTTCTAGTTGTTCATCCTCATAAGGGATACTTCCTCTATTCGAAGAGGGGTGGCACTTGGGTCACATCCAGAGTGGGTCACCTTTTTATTAGATGATAGAATAGAAGACTTATCATCTAGTCTCTATGATCTTTCAATGAACATCACATCATGGTTCATCATTACTTCCAACACCTCTGGATTGTACAATCTATAGGCCTTTTGCACTTTAGTATACCTAAGAAAAATACATGTGGATTTTCGGTTTGCTTTTTTTTCGACTCCGATCAAGTATATGTATGTAACATTCAAACCTAAAAGTCTAAAAAACAAAAATAGGAGGCTTCTTACTAGATTAGACTTCTTTATATTTTTATAGAAATAACTTTTTACATAACTGTTGTATTTATAACCTTTGCCTAAAATGCATTTGATAGAACTTTTCCTCTCAACATGCTTTGGTCCATTTCCACTACAGGCTGATTATGGAATTTCACTATTTTGCTAAGGAGTATGAGGTGTGGTGAATTGGTGATGTATGCCCTTTTGATTGCAAAATTCTTCAAGTACCTTGGAAGTAAAATCTCCTCCTCTATCTATCCAAATCTTATTCACATTCTTACCTATTTCATTTTCTAGAAGTTGCAGTCATTCTTTAAATTTACCATAATTCAAAGCCTTATCATAGAGGAAATACATACACATCTTTCTACTAAAGTCATCGATGATCAATAAGTAATAGAAAGAACCCCCCAAGGCCTATGTAGCAATCTTACTGCACAAATCAACATGAACCAACTATAGAGAAGGATTAGCTTCATTTTGATTGACCAAGGGGAATGTCTTTTCCTGTTGCTTGCCCATCATACAAGCTTCATACGATTCTTTCACTTTGATGATGACCAAGAAATGAGCGAATAAACTAGTCTTTTGCATATGCTTTAGTGTGGATTACCCATTATTCCCAAACCTCTCATGCCATTGTTGGCTTGTACCCACCTCTACAATGGCATCCGAGTTCTTAACTCATACAAACTGCTCCTTCAAATTCCTTTGCTTAGGATTTTTCCAAATATATCACATATCCTCACTTATCCTTTCGAGAACAACATTGTGTACTGCTAGTGATAAACAATTTATCTTTATTCAAGAAACAAATAACATGTTCAAGATCTTTTTAGTTTCATTTCGTGATGATACAAATGAGACAATATGTGTTGCTTTAGCGAGCCACTTCTCATTGTTTCCTATCACACTGATAGATTCGGATAGAGGTCATAATGAATTGTATAGTTCCTTAGTTTTGTCCTATCATGTGCCATGTAGTTCCACTCTCTATGACCCATGAGTCATCCTTGGAATAAAATTCTCTTGAGAAACATACTTCCTCTAACATTGCTCGAGAACTAACTGCATCCTTGAAAATGGTTAGAAATAACTCCAACTTTGCTTCAGTTGAGTTTTCTATCTCTTTGGTCTCACTTTCTTTCTTCTTCTGATAGCCAAATGCAATATGTTCTTTCTTGTGGTAGTTTTCACACTCTTCTTGGAGCTTTCTCTTGAACTCCTTTTTTCTCTTTTTTGTTATACTTTTTGACCTCATAATTGTTTCAAAAGTGATGGTCATGTTTCTACCAATAATTAGATGAAATTCTTCTTCCAAAAGTAAGACGTAGAATTCCTCAAAGTTTAAGGACTCAACCCTTACCTGAGTATTGAAAATTGTAACAAGACCATCAAATTTAGTTGGAACAATCTATAGAAATCTTCTTGCCAAATCTTTGCTTATGATTGGCATATGATCCCCTGCCATTTGGTCCTATAGGTTATTTATTCAAAGAATAAAGGCATCTGCTACTTCTCCATCTGCAAGCCTTGCTCATAAGATGGTTATCCATGTTTTGAATCCTAGTCTGATTTTGCGTCTCATATAGATTCGTCAATATGTTCTAGGCTATCAAAGCCTTTGAAGCATGTTGAGTGGGAATGCCCCATCTATGCAGCTTATCACCAATGCACAAAGTGCATCCACATTTCTATGCTTCGAATTTCAATAGATCTTTACATATGGAGGAATGGTCAATGTAGGATTTCAAGGGTCTAGCATTACAACCAGTTCAAAGTTTGTACCCAAGATAATCTCTAAGAGCTCATAAGAGTCCAAGATATATCTGAGCTTAAACTTCCACAATGTGCAGATTGTACTAGATTACTTACCCTTAGTAAAAAAGGGTGGACAAATTCACAACATTTGTTATCCAACATTAGCTACATTAGAGGATGAATCTCCACTAGCACCATTTCCATTATTCCTCACTAAACTGTTAATGGATGACATTTAGTTCTTCTAACAAATCTCTGCACAAAACCTCTAAGCTATTGGTGCTCTAATATCATGTAAGAAATCTCACATAGTAGCACAAAAAAAAGATTAATAGAAGCAACCAACATGCGCGACAACATAGATCAAGCAGACATGAGAATGGGGAAGATAGCAAAAACGATGTGCTTGAAAATGTTATAGTGCAAATGAATTTTTCCTACTATGTGCTCCATAGAAAAGAGCTTAAATGGTAGCTAACACTCTACACCAAGTATAGAGTATTGAAGATTATGCAAGGCTAGTCTTTTGACTATAGACTTTTATAGGCAACTATGGTCTATAATCTTTTCTCTCTCAAATCATTGCAACTTGTGCCTCTTATATAGCTTATTATCTAAATCACCCTATTTAGATAGGTGTATTTGAGATTTTTGCTGCACCATTGTTGCAATTAATGTTTGATTGGTAGAAACAAGGGTGCCTTGGTTGCACCACTTGATAGAATTAGAGATTAACAATTTTTTGCCCCATATCCATAAGTATAGAGCTGCAACACATGCTCAAATTGCCCTACATTACAATATTGCAAGTGTTGGAGTTAAAGATCTATGGAGGCACACAAAGATCATAAGGAAAAAGAAGAATTTTGGAGAACAACACAATAGAAAATGTATTATCAAGTGAATGTATGACAATAAGTGAGACAACAGGTTTGTATACATGGAGGGGGGGGGGGGGGGAACCTCCTAACAAGGGAGAAAAGTGCCTCGATGATCTTTCACACATATCACTAAAAAAATATACTATCAAATCCCCCTTGGGAGTGATGCGATGAACAAGGAACTAGCACTCATGTCTAAGGAAGTGCCAATCTATGTTAAAAGAAATCCAAAATCGATCCACAAAAGGAAGTAAGCCCAAAGCTTTGCGAAAGTAATAGATCTATTGAGATTTTTTGAATCATTGCCTCGATTCCTACCCTCTCAATAGTATATGGAAGTGTATAGGGACTATTGTGATTGTCTAATTGTTTGACTCTTAATCCCACAAAAGTCACTTAGATTCATGTGAGCATAAGTATACATACTACTGGGTCACAACATGTATGGAAACTATTGTGATTGTCTAACCCTTTGACCCTTACAATCATAATAGTTATATGCATTCATGTGACAAGAATCATGCATAGTAAAGGAAGTGTATATGAAATATTATAAATGTCTGATTCTTTGAATCATACATTCTTAATAGTTACATAAATTCACTTCAAGATTATAATCAAACTTTGAATTCATATATAAATCTACTTATCTAACTATCATGCTATTTATATATTTTTTTCATTTATTCATTCATTTATTGATTTATCTATTTATCTATCAATCTACCTACCTATCTATTTGTATATATCCATCTCTCAATCTAGTCATTTATCTATCCACAAAATTATTCATCTACCCATCTACATATCTATCTATATTTATCTATATATTTATCTATTTATCCATCAACTTAGTCATCTATCTATGTATCCATCTATCTATCTATTCAATTATCTATGCATTGAATTCTTCATCTATTTATCATTTATTTATTTAATTATTCATCTATCTATCATTTATTTATCTATCTATCCATACACATATTGATCTATCCATTCAATTATTCAGCTATTTATCATTTATATATCTATATATAGATCTATATATCTATCTATGTATTAATATATCTATCTTTATATTGATCTATCTATCTATGCATTCATTGATTTATCTACTTATATGTCTACTTAAATATATATTTAAGTATCTATCATGTTATTTATGAGTATTATTTTTTATGATTGCTTTTATGAAATAGGTTAGTATTTAAAGATTTAATATTAATCAAAATTTTTATTTTATTTGATAGGCTATCTCTGTTATTTGCACAGATGGTAGTAAAATTAATAAGCATGGAAAAAAAGTTTTAGAAGAGTTTATCTACTTGCACATGTATGGAATGCGAGAAGACTAGATCACAATAGAAATGTATGTATCAAATTACAAGTTCATTGAACAACTGTGTAGAATAGCATACATTAACATCAAAGCTAAATTTGGAAGCATATCAAGAGAAGGACAAGTACTAGGTGAAAAAATGTCCAAAAAGGTCACTCGCATCTTTGGACAAATAGTCAAAGTAGTAGAATCCTTGGCATTGGATATCACAACAATGCCAGGATTTATTAGCAAAATGAAATTTGTTGATTTATACTACCAAATGAAGAAGATAGGAAGCAGAGTGAGACCTCACCCTTCCAAATATGTAGAGAGACCAACAAGAGCAACGACAATAGATCCATGTGCAGATATACATGTGAATATGGGAGATTAAATATCCAACAACCTATGTTTGCTACCATATTCATCTGTTCATTTCATAGATGTAGCTCTAATGGGGGAGGGAAAATATGGAATGGTCCATATAGTTAGAATAGCCCACTCGAGGTTCATCAACAAATTTTTGTAGCAAAAGTATTCAAACTACATGGTGACAACCTTAAAACACGAGAGAATGAAGCAATGAATGAGGTCACCATATTACCTATCACCCATAGTGGAATAATCAGTCTACTTGCATTAGCTAGACATCATGGTAGAAGCCCATGCCTTATTTATAGATTATAGAATGGTGGTATGTCGGACATGTGACTCACAAAAATGAAGAAACAGTTCTTAAATGTACCACAAAGCAAAAGCATCAAAGACACACAAGGGGATATGACTACAATGAAGATAAATATTTGGAAGTTAATCAATAGTAATAGTGTCATTCTTACACACTTGTAATATTTTGCCCAATGTTCTCCATCCAAAAAACACATTATTGCATTTTGAAGATGAGCATGTGTACATTGGACTATGTGACTTTGGAAGAGAAACACATTTTCCCACACAAAAAAGTTTTTGAAAGTTACTGAATCTCAATATATCAATTTGAAAGGAGTGGAGGCAATAATTCTTTTGCAATTTTTGAAATACATAGATTTAGATAGTTACCCCATTGATAAAACTAGGGTTTATAAGTTCAAGTATACATTAGAACTAGCATGTGATAAAGATCTATCAAAAAGAGTAAGCACACATGATTTGCTTAGAGTATTCTCAAACCTTATTCATTATGGCTTGAAGATATCCTATAGAAATGGATTAAGATCATATTGAAATGGATGACGTCCAAGGAAAAATTTTATTAATCAAACATCTTTTTTTATCATTGTTTCATATTCAATTGTTTATTTAATGTTCTGTAATAAGTTCTTTAATTTGATGTGTTTTTATGATACATGACATGATAATGTGGACTTAATATGAAGTGATTATGATGAATTTGGATATGAAGTAATTATGAAGGATTTTGACTTGAAGAGATTATGTTGGATGTAAATTAAAATATTGTGATGTGGATTATTGTCATTATCTATATATTTTTCGATGTATCTATCAATCAATCAATCTATTTATATTTCTATCCATATATTCATCATTCTATCTATTTATCTATTTATTTGTTTATCATTAGATCTACCTATCTATCAATTAGTTTATCTATTTATCTATTTATCACCATATCTATCTATCTATCTATCCGTCTATCTATCTATCTATCTATCTATCTATCTATCTATATATCTATCTATCTATCTATCTATTTATATACTTATTTTCTATCCATCTATATTTGTGTTAGGTGGATAAAATGATGTCAATGATGTGGATTCATTTGAATTATGAGGATTAAATGATGTGGATTCATTTGAATTATGTGGATTCAATGATGTGGATTGAATGGATGTTGATTCATTTGAATTATGTGGATTGAATGATGTGGATTCATTTGAGCTATGTGGATTAAATGATCTCAATGATGTGGATTGAACGATTTAAAAGTAATGTTATTATTTTGCATATTTGAAAGTAAACATGGAAAGAATGTGAGATGTGGATATTGACCTTGACATGCTAAATCTCAAAGGATTTTGTCTGAATAGAATGCTCAATTTGTGCAATCCGGTTTAGTATTTTAATCTCACCAGGATTTAGAACCAACTAATAAAGGAAGCATTTAAGACACAGTTCCAATAAGGGAACACAACAGAGAACATCATTCAGGAGTTAGAAAATTTATGAATAGGTCATGGGGAGACATTTCTAGAATTTGTCAACAGATCCAAGGCATTGATGGCTAAATTACTAGACCCTCCCCATGACTTCTTCAGCAAGAAGTGACCGGCTAAACCACTTCCAATCTTAACACAATGTAAAATTAAAGATTTAGTGCTACCTAGAGCAGCAATTGAAGAGTTCATCAATACAACCAAAAAATTGGAGCAGATTAGGCATCAATATGGGACAAGCTCTTCTAGTCTATCATATCCTATAGAATCTTAGGACCCAATGATTCAATTAAGGAAGGATCTTGAGAGCTTGAAAAGGAAAAAACCCCACAAAGAGGAGGAAAGTGCAATAACTCAAGTGAGGTGAGAAATTGAGGCCTTAAAGCTACAAAATGAAGAGGAAGCCCTAGCATAAGAGTTGGTACAACTTCAATAGGAGTTATAGGAACTCTAGAGAGGTGGCATAAAAAATGGATTGTGGTGCACCATGTGTAGCAAATAGGGTCATGTAGTAAGTCAGTGTCCACTTTTAAGTGTAACTTTCCAGTTATGCAGGAAAGCTGGCTATGAGGCTCAGGAATGTCACCCAAGAGGGATGCCTGCACAAACTTATTGGGGACAAGGAGGTGCTCAACTATCAAACAATGTGATGGCAACAACACCCAGTCAAGTTAACAAGTATAACCAATGAACTAGGGGTAACTTTGGAAATGGGCCTAGAAGGCCAATTATTTGTTTCAAATGTGGAGAATGTGGGCACTATTAGAGTAAATGTACTCTACTAGAAAATGCACCCCCTTGTAGCAACTACCCAAAAGCCAGAGATCATTACACAAATTGTTGCCCACAAAACAAAGCATCTACATCAAGGCCCCACATCCAAATGATCTCTGTGAATAAACAAAAAGTAGCAGAAGAAGTCAACATTGTACCATCACCACTCACTATAGTACAATTAGAAGAAATCAACTCCATGGTTATGTAGACAAGGAATAAAGGGAAGACTCAAGAAGAAACAAAGCAAGGGTCAAGTACTAATGGAATGTACAAGGAAAAGAGGATATGTTAGAACAAAGCAACTGCATATGAAGATACAAGGCAAGAGAAAGAAAGCTTGATTACATCTAAAGGCACAAGACAAAAAGAAGAGCTTATAGATACCAATAATGTCATTGAGAATGCATTAAGCCAGGTCCACAAGGAATGTGAGAAGTCAAACCTCAAAAATGATCTTAGGGAATCTGGTGCTTCAAGATTATCCAAATCTATCAAAATAGAGGTTAGTATTCTTGAGCTCATAAATATGGATGCAAAATTTAGGTTTGAGGCCTTGCAGATTGTTGATGAGGCCTCCTCAACCACCTTAGTGGCAATGACTATTGCTATGAGTAAGGATAAGAGTATAGGGGAAGCCCCTCTCACATATTACAAGAGTCCATGATTGATAGTGACTATTAAAGAATACCAATTACAAGGAGTTATAGTGGATGGCAGTTCTAGCATCAATTTGATGCCTGAACATAATATGGAGAAGCTTGGCCTTCACCCATCCAGACATGCCAACTTCACTGTAACATTGGCAGATCAAAGCAAAGTAAGGTGAATGGGAATGATCCCATGAGTTCCACTGGAAGTACAAGGTAACCTCTTTATTTTAGATTTTGTGGTATTTAAGATTGCCCCAGGTAGAGGGAGGGTTTCCTCTCTCAATTGGAAGACCTTGGCTAAGGCATGCAAGTGTTGTCCATGATTGGAGCAAAGACACTATGTGGGTACAACAGAGAAGACAAGAACTTAAGCAAATATATTTGGAAGAGGGTCCAGACCATCAAGGGAATACTAGTATGATGCAATAAGTTGGCCTTTACATGGAGCGAGAAATGATGGACCAACCACAATTAGAGTTTGAGGAGGAAGAAGACATTTTGACTTGGCTTCAAGTGAGCAATTCTTTCTCTTGTTACGGAGTTTTCCTAAATAATTATTGTACAGAAGAATCTTATGAAGGAAAGGAGAAAAAAGTTCAGGTTGATGGATTTGGAGAACTAGTAATAGACCATAGAAGGGGAGAAAGACACCTCTCAAAGGCAATTTGGAGGAGGACATTACAACCACAAGGAAGGAAACTACTGAGGTTAAAGAAAAGGTAATGCAAACTAAAAAATTTTCTTTTCCTATTCAAGAAATCCCTACATGATGGATGTAGGATAAAGAGGAATACATTGAAATTCAGAGTATTGGAAAAACATAGGCTTGGAAATGAACATGTAGACACATTGATGGACAAAAACCGAGTCAAGGAAGTTCAATTAGGCACCATAGAAAATTCTTGTGCAATTTTAGCGGCTAATTGGTTGTAGAGCTATCCTGAGCTGCTTGAAAACGTAACATCTTTCTTGAAACCCTATGTGGATGTATTTTCTTGGCATTATAAAGATTTAGAAGGAGTGTCTGCCAGTTTTGGAGAACATAGAATTCCTCTCATTGAATGAGCTAAATCAATAAGTGATGAAAGTTATAGATTGAATCCAAAATATGCTAAAGCTATTTACTTGGAGATATAGAAGATGGAGGATATGAGAATCATCATTCCTATAGAACATTCGAAGTGGATCTCACCAATGGTTATCATATCAAAGAAGAATACTAATAAAATTATGATTTGTGTGGATTTTAGAGCACTCAACAAGGTAATCATTCCAGATGGATTCCCCATGCCTTTTGCAGAGCAGGTCATTGAGTAGGTGGCTAGACATGCACTGTACAACTTCATGGATAGGTTTAGTGGATATAACCAAACATCCATTCATCTTGAGGATCGAGAGAAGATATTTTTTATTACACCATGGGGTACATATGTATATGTAAAGATGCCATTTGGACTTAGAAATGCTCCAACCACCTTCAATAGGATTGTCAACCTTATTTTCTGGACCCTTATTGTTGGAAGTCCTTAGAATTTTCATGGATGTCTTTTCGTCCTTGTTGAGCCCATAAAAGTAGTATTAGTCACAGTCAATCATAGTCAAAGTCAATCATAGTCAAAGTCAATAGGGTCAAGTCAAAGTGTTCAATGTCAACATCTTCAAGGCCAAAGTCAACATGGGCAAAGTCAAACCATTCAAAGTTCAGGTATCAAGGTGCACATGTAGTGCGCAATCAATTTTTTACAAAGGTTATGTTTTGCAAAAAGTTGGATGCAGGTTGCAGAGTCTTTTACTGTAATTTCTCTAAGGTTCAAAGTGTTTTTAAAGTGTTTGGAAGGTTCAAGTGAACCCTCTCTTAGGTGCACATTTGAAGAATTAAAAGGCAAAAAGTGAAGGTATGTGAATGTTAGTGCAAGACAATCAACAATTGAAGTTTTGAAGTCAAGGGTTGAAGAAAAGATCAAGTCATGAAGCATGAAGAAAGTATATGTTCAGAGAATGAAGATATGTATACATATGTACATTAACTTAGATTTAGCTCACTTATACTTTTGTATGGTTATGAGCTTGTACATATTTGCCTATATATACAAGAAAAAATATCAGGGCAAATATGAGAGAGTGTGAGAGAACAAGAATTGAAGATAATTAGAAGTCATTAGACACTTGTGAAGTGAGTAAGATAGCTCTCTCATCCAAATGTAAAACTTTTGAATAATGAAGAAAAGTTGCACCCGATTTTTCTCTATGTTCTCCTTCTGTGCTTGATCAATTCAAGAATCCTTTTGTAGGTGTCTAATTCCATAGTTAATGAGTCTATGGTTACATTTTGAGAGCCTAATTGTAAACAGACTGTGAGAATTATGAGTAGGAACATTCATATGTGAGGAAGTGTTGAGTGTCTTCTGAAACAGGCGCAATCCCGATGGTCAAAGAAATGGTCAATTCTCAGTGCACAGTGTAAAGTTTTGCACAAATGAGGAGTCAAAATCTAACTGGAGAGGTAAGCCATCTATGGATAAATTTGCATAAACGGGTTCTAGTTTGGGAGAACCAAGCTTTAGAAGTTATAGGTGTCAAAGTCGATTGTTAAGAACTACAGTTTTAGACATAGGTGACTTGTTGAGATCATTTCTCAAGATCTACTGAATGTTTTGGAAGAGTTTAACTTGGACGAGGTGCGCAAACTTTGGATGACACCTTCTACAAAGTAAAATTTTACACATTTGATAAGTCAATGAATGCGTTATGTGCAGCACACTTTCTATGTAGACATCTTCTTCATAGTTTGTTCAAGATTTTAGTAGTTGAGTATTGATCCTCCAAATTGGTAAAGGTTTTAAGTTATTCTTGATATAGAGGTGCTCTAACCTCAAGGATAACTTGTTCTTTTGGAGATTAACACTCTCCATCAGTGGTATCAGAGCAGGAAGCATCAAAATTGAAGAAAGGAGGAGCTTGATTGCTGTAGTTATAAAGAATTCAACATTTGAAGATACAAAAGGTGAAAGCTTGAAAGTAAAGCTTGAGAAGGAGGTCAAACGATATCAAGGAAGAAAAAATCAACTTTATTCAAAGCAAAGATACACTTATTTCTTATAAAAGTTGAAGAATTTAATACACAGGTGAAGAAAGGATGGGAGATTCTTTTCAGATAGAGAAATTGGATAGAGAGAACTATCCAGCATGGTCAATGAGGATGGAAGCTCATCTTATGAGCAAAGACTTGATAGGTTATATCATAGGTGAAGTAGAAAAGCCTCAGTTCAGAGATCCTAATGTTCTAACTAGGGATGAATTGTTAGATTTGAAGACTTGGATGAAGAGAGATGTTCAAGCTAGGAGCATTATCTATATGGGAGTTAATGACTACTTGCTACCTCACATTAGAGGTCTTGAAAGTGCAAGTGATATATGGAATGCTTTGGAGGAGAATTTCCAAAACACCATAAAGTCAAGGAAGGCATTCTTGTGGGCAGAGTTTACCACATTCAAGAAGAAGGCCTCTCAATCCATTTCAGATTATGTAACAAGGATGAAGGACATTGTAGATGCATTAGGAGCAGTTGATGGATATTGAGGAGGATAAATTGATAAGGCAAATCCTCACAGCTTTGAGACGTGATGACAAATGGAAACCATTCATTTTGTCTACTGAATTATCACTAGATCATTTTACTCCTGATTTGAATCAGTTGCTAGGATACATGCTAACCTTTGAGCAGGTTGTCAAAGGTGAAAGTGATAAGAGTGCATGTCAAGCAATGTATTCAAAGGATAAAAAGAAGAATAGCAAAGGGAAGCAACTAGCAAATGAAGATGAAGGTACAACTAGCCAAGCTAACTTCCTAAGAGGAAGAGGAGGTGGCAAAGGTAGAGGAAGAGGCAGAAGTAATAAAGATGGAGTCAAAGCTTGATAGATTTTTGGTATGAAAAATCACTTAGCTCATGATTGTTGGCATAATACTCAGAATAATGGTGGATATTGTTGGTGTAAATCACAAGCCTACACATTTGACTTGGAAGACATCATGAAGACTCCACATGCATGAAGAACCATAGGAACATATGCTAGTGGTTTATTACCACTTTACCTCATTGTAAAAGTATAATTTGACTAAGAATCTTTTGTAATCACCTACCTAAGTGAGTCTTGGAAAAGTAGATCACTTGATTGAGAGAATATCTCCAAACTTTTAGATTCTTGATCATAGGAAGCCAAAGATCTGTTGAGCTTGAGTGTGTGTAAGGACTATACCATAGCCTACACCTCTCTATACCATTTGGCAATGCTAGACATGTCAATGGGATTGTACACAATTGTTAATCAATAGATACATTTACATCATTCATCTTTGTGTTCTCTGCTAGTCTACTTAAACATCTGTCAACTTGACAAGGACATATCTCAGCCAATACTCGACCAAATTTAGTGATTCAAATTTTGTTGGATTCAGCTCAAAGTCATCTACATGCTGCCAAAGTTTGAAGTGATTTCATTCAGCCAATTCAGAGAAATCGGCGTCGAGGTGCTCACTGGTCTATCTCTGCTACACTCCTAAAAAGTGGGGGGTATAGTTAATTTTGCTAATTTCTCTAAGTATAGTTTGTCATTTTATATCATTCCACTTGCAAATGGTAGCTTACTAAGCTAATTGAATACCCTAGAAGGAATTTTATCAATTGTTACTGTGCTGGTCACACTGAGCAAAACATTCAGCAAGTGTCAAGACCAAAATAGAAGGTTTTCTTGACTTTGTGACTTCCAAAGTTATCTGTTTTGATTCAATCATTACACACTTCATTTCCAAAGGACATAGGCCATTTCTTGGTGTCATTGGAAAGCTAAGGGATTCTACTAATCAAATCTGAAGCTAAAGAGGGCTGGTACAAAGCAGGTTTTAGCAGTACCTACTCAATCTCTTGGATCATCCATCCATCTTTCCCAACAGTGGTATCAGAGCAAATAAGGTAAAATGGGAGATGGTTTTCCTTCATTCATTGATAAATTGGACAAGAACAACTATCAAGCTTGGTCTCTAAGGATGAAGACCTACTTACAAGGAAGGAGTCTCTATGGATACATCTGAGGAGATGATGAATTGCCCTCATTCAAAGCAAGAGGTTTGCCAACCAAGGAGGAACAAGAAAAACTCAACACATGGTGTGCAAGGGATGCATTGGCAAGGTCTTATCTACTCAACTCTATATCTGACTTTCTTTTACCTCATATCAGAAATTGTAAGACTTCCCAAGAGACTTGGGAAACCTTGTCATCATATTTTTCCTCCAATACAAGGGCTAGGAAAAATCAGTTGTGCATTGAATTCACAACACTAAGGAAGCAACCTAAGCAAGTTGTTTCAGAATTTGTGACCAAGATCAAAGATGTTGCAGATCAGTTAGCAAGCATAGGAGAAGAAATTGAAGAACAAATTGTAAGGAAGGTAATTAATGGAATCAAGGCTGATGACAAGTGGGAAAGCTTCACTACTGCAATGGATCTCTACATGGACATGCACACTCCAGATCTTACAACTCTCATGGGTCAATTATTCACAGATGAAGCAAAGCTTACCAAGAGTGGAGATACTACCAAAGGTAACAACTCTTCTGCCCTATACACTGATAAGAAATCTAAGGATAAAGGCAAGAGTAAGAAGGTGGAAGATGAATGCTCTACCTCCCAAGCCAACTATGCAGGGAGAGGTAGATCTTCAAGAGGATGGGGCAGAGGAGGTAAGCAAGGTAGGGGGAGACCCTATAACTCATCACCATGTAACATTTGTGGTTTGTCAAACCACACGACAGATGAGTGTTACATGAATTACAAAAATCAAAGAGGAAGAGGCTACCAAAGAGGTGGATACTCTCAGTCTAGAGGAAGGTTCAAGCATCACCAAGGCCACAACAACAATTACAACAACAACTACAACAACAATTACAATGGCAACTACCAAGGAGGATTCAGAAACAGAAAGGACTACAACAACTACACAAAGGAGCAGGATGACTCTCTCTTGATCATGAACATGACTTCAAAGTCAGGTACAAATGATGATCACTTATTTTATATTGATTCAGGGTGTTCAAATCATGTGGCTGGTAATGTTGCACTACTCTCTGATCTTGAGGAACCAAAAGGTAAACACCAAGTCCAAACAGGTGATGATACAAAGCATTCTGTAGTTAAAGTTGGAAATGTGAAGACTTGTGATGGTAATCAGAATTTGTTAAGCAGGGTACTCTATGTACCAACCATTACAAAGAACTTAATGAGTGTTGGTCAGATTGTAGAGAAAGGGTTGCACGTCAGATTCAATCAATATGGAGCATTTCTGGAGGACCCAAGACATGGATTCAAAAGGATAGCTAAAGGAGAAAAATCAGGTAGACTTTTCACTTTTGAGTTGGAAGATACAAAGAATATTGCATTATACAGTTATAAGGATCAAACACTTTCAGAGCTTGAGATTTGGCACAAGAGATTAGGGCACATAGGAGAAAGGACCTTGAAGCAAATGTGCAGGGACCAATGTGTGCTTGGGATACCTAATGTATCCAAGCAACATATGATTTACAAGTGTGGTGCTTGTCAATTTGGTAAGTCTCACAGGTTACCCTTCTCCAAGAAAGGATATATGCATGAAGACTATCTAGAGCTTGTACACAGATGTATGGGGACCTAGCAAAGACCCCTCAGTTTCAGGTTCAAGGTACTATGTGTCTTTTATTGATGACTATAGCAGATGGACTGTATTATACTTTATGAAGCACAAGGATGAGGTATTTAATTGTTTTAAGAAATATCTTGCATTAGTTGAAAATCATACAGGAAGGAATTTGAAGAGGCTAAGGTCAGATGGAGGAGGTGAGTACTTCTCCAATGAATTTGAGGAATTCTTGCAGGACAGAGGCATCAAAAGGGAAATAACCACAAGGTATTCTCCTGAACAGAATGGGGTAGCTGAAAGAAGAAATAGGTTAATTGTTGAGACAGCTAGATCTATGCTTAATGAGAAGAAATTACCTAACTATCTATGGGCAGAGAGTGTTTCTACTGCCACCTATCTCATAAACAGGTTACCATCAAAGTCACTTGATGGTATGACACCATATGAAGCATGGCATGGTAAGAGACCATCATTGGATCATTGCAAAATTTTTGGATGTGTAGCATATGTACACATTCCTTCACAGGTAAGAGAAAAGCTAGATCCAAAGGCTGAAAAATGTATTTTCATTGGATATGATTTAAATAAAAAAGGTTACAAGTTTTATAACCCTACCAATAAGGGATTTATGGTAAGAAGAGATGTGATCTTTGATGAGAATGATTCTTGGTATGAGAATGAATGCATGAAGGTCAAACTCCCCTATGATTTGGAAGAAGAATTTCCAAAACTTACAAAGGAGGAACCTACTCAGAATGGAGACTCAAGTTCAGATGATGAAGATACAATCAACCTTGAAGAGTTCAAGGCATGGAAGTCCAAAGGCAAAATGAAGATGAAGAAGCTTGAGGACATACCAGAATCTTCAACTCAATCAATCAAAAGGTCTCAAAGAGAAAGCAAAAAACCTATCAGATATGGGTATGATACATCTCTTGTTACTAAACATTCAATTTATCTTGCAAAGGATTTGTCAAATGAAGAACCAGGTTCATATGAAGAAGCAATCACCAAATCAGAATGGAAAGAAGCTATGGATGAGGAGATTGAAGCACTCAAGGAGAGTGATACATGGGAGTTAGTACCCAAGAAGGACCACATGAAGGTAATAGGATCCAGATGGATCTATAAATTGAAAAGAAATTCTGATGGCACAATTAATAGGTACAAGGCCAGATTAGTAGCCAAGGGTTTTGCACAAACCCAAGGCATTGACTATGAAGAAACATTTTCTCCTGTGGCCAAGATGCCAACAATCAGAGTGTTGGTGAGTGTGGCTGCATCAAAGAATTGGAACATGTACCTATTGGATGTCAAGAATGCTTTCTTGAATGGATGGATTTCAGAAGAAGTTTATATGTCACAACCTCCTGGCTATGAAGACCCTAAGAAGGTAACTTATGTTTGCAAATTAAAGAAGGCTTTATATGGATTGAAGCAGGCACCTAGGGCATGGAATTACAGGCTAACTACATACCTCCAAGACCAAGGTTTTGTCATGAGTAAGGCTGTCACTTCTCTGTTCATTAAGAGAAGTAATTCAGAGGTAATCTATCTCTCTGTCTATGTTGATGACATCATCATTACAGGTAATGATGTCAATGGAATCAGAAGCATCAAAAGCCAGATGATGAAGGAATTCAAGATCAATGATCTTGGATTATTGAAGTATTTTTTGGGACTTGAATTAGTTTACACTAATTCAAGAATATACATTACTCAGAAGAAGTATGTACAAGATATGTTGAAGAAATTTCAATTGCAGGATGCTAAAGCAGCAAGCACTCCAATGGAGGTGAACCTAAAGCTAAGTGCCCATGAAGGTGATGAAGTCCAAGACATTACAGGTTATCAAAGTATGGTAGGTAGCTTGAACTATGCTACTCTAACCAGAATTGATATTGCATATGGAGTTAGTGTGCTAAGTCAATTTATGCACAAACCAAGGATACCTCACTTACAGGCTGCCAAAAGAATATTGAAGTATCTCAAGGGTACACAGAACCATGGTTTGTACTTTCCTTACACTTCAGATATTGATATAAAAGTTTATTTAGATGCAAATTGGGCAGGATGCAAGGATGATAGGAGAAGCACTTCTGGATACATTTCTTTTGCAGGTGACAAACCAATTTCATGGTCTGCAAAGAAGCAACCAACTGTTGCATTGTCTTCTACAGAAGCAGAGTATAGAGGGCTAGCTAATGCCACTCAAGAAGCAATTTGGATTAAGCTTCTGTACAGAGAATTGGGCTTATATACTAGGCCTCCAATTATCTTTGGAGATAATACAAGTTCTCTTCACCTTGCAACTAATCCTATCTATCATGCTAGGACCAAACACATAGAAGTTCATTATCATTATGAAAGTTGCTAAGCAAGGACATTCAGCTGACCTATGTGTCAACCAACATGCAATGTGCAGATTTGCTGACTAAAGCTTTGGATGGGACCAAACTTTGCAGGTTCAAATCTATGATTGGATTGCAGGATATACTTGAAGATTGAAGATGAAGACTTAAGCCAAAATGTTTGGCTTGAGGGGGAGCTGTTGATGTAAATCACAAGCCTACACATTTGGCTTGGAAGGCATCATGAAGACTCCACATGCATGAAGAACCATAGGAACATATGCTAGTGGTTTATTACCACTTTACCTCATTGTAAAAGTATAATTTGACTTAGAATCTTTTGTAATCACCTACCTAAGTGATTCGTGGAAAAGTAGATCACTTGATTGAGAGAATATCTCCAAACTTTTAGATGCTTGATCATAGGAAGCCAAAGATTTGAATTTGAATTTAAATCCTAAGTCATTTCCTATAAAATTGGATGTGAAAAAGTCGCGGGTAGATCACTCCATTCCCGAGGCTCATTCTGTTGAGCTTGAGTGTGTGTAAGGAATATACCATAGCCTACAACTCTCTATACCATTTGGCAACGCTAGACATGTCAATGGGATTGTACACAATTGTTAATCAATAGATACATTTACATCATTCATCTTTGTGTTCTCTGCTAGTCTACTTAAAAGTCTGTCAACTTGCCAAGGGCATATCTCAGCCAATTCTCCAACAAATTCAGTGATTCAAAGCTTGTTGGATTCAGCTCAAAGTCATCTACACGCTGACAAAGTTTGAAGTGATTTCATTCAGCCAATTTAGAGAAATCGTCATCAAGGTGCTCACTGGTCTATCTCTGCTACAGTCCTAAAAAGTTGGGGGTATAGTTAATTTTGCTAAATCAATTTCTCTGAGAATAGTTTGTCACTTTATATCATTCCACTTGCAAATGGTAGCTTACTAAGCTAATTGAATACCCCTAGAAGGAATTTTATCAATTGTTACTGTGCTGGTCACACTGAGCAAAACATTGAGCAGGTGGCAAGACCAAAATAGAAGGTTTTCTTGACTTTGTGACTTCCAAAGTTATCTGGTTTGATTCAATCATTACACACTTCATTTCCAAAGGACATAGGCCATTTCTTGGTGTCATTGGAAAGCTAAGGGAGTCTACAAATCAAATCTAAAGCTAAAGAGGGCTGGTACAAAGCAGGTTTTAGCAGTACCTACTCAATCTCTTGGATCATCCATCCGTCTTTCCCAACAGATATAATCAGAACTTTAATTCAAGAGGAAGAGTTGGCAAAAATCAAAGAGGTAATTTCAGAGGTAGAGGTAGTAGAGGTTATTTTGGAAGAAATGTAGGTAGAGGATTCCAAAGCCAACAATACAACAATACCTACTACAATTATGCTTCAGATTAGAAGGAGGATTCAACATTGATTATGAATGCAACTTGTGAAAGGCAAAGTGAAGACCAAAGAGTCTTCTACATTGACTGAGGGTGTAGCAATCACCTGAGTGGCAACATAGCATTGATGACTGATTTGGAAAATAAGGTAACTAATCATGTAGTTCAAACAGGTGATAATACAAAGCACAATGTGAAGTCAATTGGATTAGTGAAGGCCAAGGATGGAAGTACTCTCTTGAGTAAGGTTTTGTATGTTCCTACAATTCCAAAGAATCTGATAAGTGTAGGACAAATTGTTGAAAAAGGTTATGAATTTAGGTTCACTAATGAAGGTGTTTTTGTGGAAGACCCTAGCAATGAGTATAAACAAATTGTTCTAGGGAAGAAAGAAGGAAGATTGTTCACATTGAAGATTCAAGGTAATGTTGGTCATGCCTTGTTCACCTATGGAGGACATAAGATCTCTGAGTTAGATCTTTGGCACAAAAGGCTTGGACATTTTAATGAAAGAGGTATTAAAGATATGGTTAACAATGGTTTAGTGCTTGGATTGCCTAATGTTGCAGGTCAACATATGACATACAGATGTGAGGCATGTCAATTAGGTAAGGCTCATAAGCAATCTTACTCCAAGCATGGTTTTATGTATTATGAGAAGCTTGAGTTGGTACACACAGATGTGTGGGGAACATCAAAGGATTTTAGTATCAATGGTTCAAGGTATTATGTACTTTATGTTGATGATACTACCAGATGGATCACTATCTATGTGATGAATGATAAATAAGAGGTATTCAATACATTCAAGCATTATCATGTGTATGCAGAAAGAATCACATGTCAAAAGTTGAAGAGACTAAGGTCAAATGGAGGGGGAGAGTATTTCTCTAATGAGTTTAGTGATTACTTGTGGAATGCAGGTATAAAAACGGAGGTTGCTTGCAGGTACTCTCCTCAACAAAATGGTGTAGCAGAAAGGAGGAATAAAAATGTTGTTGAGTTTGCAAGATCCATGATGAAGGAGAAAAATTGTCCCAATTATTTGTGGGTTGAGGCTGTAAATACAGCTACATATTTGGTCAATAGATTAGCATGTAAAGCTTTGCAGGGTATGACACCATATGAAGCATGGTGGGGAAGAGGCCTTCTCTAGATCATTGCAAAGTATTTGGATGTTTGGCATATGCATATGTGCCATCTCAATTGAGACACAAATTGGAACCTATAGCTGAAAAGTATGTATTCATTGGATATGATGATAAGCAGATCGGATATAGGTTGTGGAGTCCATCCACAAAACAATTCCTTGTATGAAAGGATGTTACATTTGATGAGCAAGGTACTTGGTATGCAGGTACAATCAATATTTATGCAGGTGATGAGGAAGTTGTGAATCAAAAGAAAGGTAAATCAAAGGTTCAAATATTTGATGAAGAAGAGAACAATGAAGTATAGGTTGAACTTGAAGAAGTGCCAAGGTTTGATCCAGAATGTGATGAACTAGAAACCTCAAGGAGTGGAGAACTCAGAAGGTCATCAAGACACAAATGGCAACCTACAAGGTATAGCTATGAAACTTCCTTTTTTGCTACTAAAGATTATGCTTATATGGTAAAGGTAGATGAAGACCCTTTTACATATGAAGAGGCAAAAGGTAAGGAGAATTGGGAGAAAGCTATGCAGGAAGAGTATGATGCATTGATGGAGAATGACACATGGGATTTGGTTCCTAAACCAAATAGTAAGAAGATCATTGGATGCAAATGGGTCCAGAAGACAAAGAGGTTTGCAGATGGAAGTGTGTCTAGGTATAAAGCTAGACTTGTTGTGAAAGGATTTGCTCAGACATATGGTATAGATTATGATGAGACCTATAGTCTTGTGGCAAAGATGACTACCATCAGGACACTCATAGCTATTGTTGCCTGTAAAGGTTGGAAATTATGTCAATTAGATGTGAAGAATGCTTTTCTAAATGGTTATATTTTAGATGATGTTTTCATGGAGCAACCACAAGATGAAAGGTATCCAGATCATGTATGTAAGCTCAAGAGAGCTTTGTATGGTTTGAAGCAAGCCCCAAGGGCATGGAATTATAGACTTGTGAAGGTCTTGAAGGAACTTGGTTTTCAAGTATCTAAAGCAGATAGTAGCTTGCTTGTTAAAGCAAGTGATGATAGATTCATTTACATGTGCATATATGTTGATGATATAATTCTTACAGGTACAGATGAGAAAGGAATTCAAAGCCTAAAGAAGCAAATGGAGAAAGAATTCAAGATTAGTGACTTAGGAGATTTGTCATATTTCTTGGGCATGGAGATCTCATACACTCAACATGGAGTGTATGTAACTCAAGAAAGGTATTTGAAAAACTTGTTGATCAAGTTTAAAATGGATGATTGCAGGGTAGCAACTACTTCAATGGAGATGAATCACAAATTGAGCAGATATCGAGGAGAAGAATTCAAGGACATGAAGCTATATCAAAATTTGGTTGATAGTTTGATCTATGCTACATTAAATAGGCCTCACTTGTCATATTCATGCATTGTCCTAAGAAAGAACATTGGGTTGCAGGACAAAGAGTGTTGACGTACATTAAGGGTACACTCAAAGAGGAGATCAACTTATGATACTTGTGTTATGTGGGAGATAAGTTAATTTCATGGTGTTCAATGAGGCAACATACAGTTGCTTTATCATCCACAGAGGCTGAGTACAAAGGTATGGTTGAAGCTGCAAAGGAAGTGATATGGCTTAAGACTCTTATGAAGAGTTTTGACATCATTCAGAGTACACCCACTATTCATGGAGATAACATGAGTTCATTGTACTTAGCTGCTAATCCTATTTTTCATCCGAGGACTAAAAACATTGAGATTGAGTGTCATTTTCTAAGAGAGAAGGAAATGGATAAATGTTGACGTCGACGCGATAAAAGCTTAACAAACTAAGCTACGGAATTTTGTTACGTCACAACAAGAACTAAGCCAGAGTGATATTAGAACACCTCTATAATCATCAGTAGCTTATCAACCTTTCTCAAACTTAAAACTTTATAATTGTGTTTAGTGAAATCTAAAAATTCACTTTACAGAAAACTTTGCCTTTCCTTCAAGCTTCAATTCTGAACTGATTTACTTCAGTCTTTTCAATTCTTTGTTAGTTTACTGTAACATATTCTTTTCATCACTCAGACATGTCAAAATTGTGGTTTAGACTCACCAGAATATCACCGGAACTTCACCGAACTGTTACCAGACTGTGAATTTCACCGGAACTTCACCAGACTGTTACCGGACTGTCACCGTAATCTTACCGGAATCTTACCGGAATCTTACCGGAATCAACTGCAATTCTGTTTGTAGTTACTTTAAATGTTTATAATTGAAGTAAGGAAGTAATACCTGAGCTTCCTTCAATGAATGAACTTTATCTGAAGTTTAAAGAAAAAACTTCACCAGTTATGGATGCCTTTACGGTCAGACATTGTACCATGTGTACATGTCCCGTTTCACAAAATTCTTTTGATCAGCTTGTAGTTGAGACTACTAGCTTCATGTTAAGCTATCATTCATGAAAAGCTTTATACTGTACTATGAGATCTAACTTGCAGAAGTACCGAAAAACGTGTACTGAGATAACTGTAACTCTTAACTACATTTCAGAGGAATATGAAATTACTTAGATTTCTTTACACAAGAAGAATGCGATCAAACTTTCCACACAAACATGTGTTTTCTATTAGAGAAGATGTGTACAAAATGGCTTAGCCTTCCTTTGCTCATAGCCATGGAAAACTCTCCTATGCTGAGTAGTTTCTCCTTACCATCTCTCTCAGATGAATACCCGACTGTTCAGGTTCTATTATTCATCTCTACATACGCGCACTTTCTAAGCCTCTCTCTCTGGCTATCTTAGGTTCACTCAACCTCTTCTTTCTATATATATCTTAACACTCTCTCAACTCTTTTATATACATTTTGATCCGAGATTAAAAAACTCGTAATTCTGAAAGTTTCTACGCTGTATATTACAGGCGTGAATTTGTCCCTTCACTAAGGCTTTGATTTTTCTGAATGCTTTGTTTCTGCTTTTCTTTGTCTTTCTTTATCCTTCATACATATTCAGGTCTTTATGTCTAATTAGTGAGTTTAGCTGCTTCCACAAGTCCTTTATATTCTGCTTCTATTGACGATAAAGCCACTATATGCTGCTTCTTTGAACACCAGCTTACAAGCTTATCTCCTAGGTATATCATATACCCATGTGTTGACCTTCTGTCATCTTGACTTCCTGACCAGTCTGAGTCACTGTATGCTCTCAGCTTTATATCTGATGTAAAAGGATAATATAATCCTTCCTTTATAGTTCTTTTGATATATCTAAGAACTCTTTGTCCTGCAACCCAATGTTGATCCTTCGGACAATGCATGAATTGTGAGAGAACTCCTATTGCAGAGCTAAGATCTGATCTTGTTAGCGTAGCATAAATCAAACTTTCCACTAAAGATTGATACTTTCTCATATCTTTAAACTCTGCACCATCATATTTGCTGAGTTTATGATTGACCTCAAGTGGTGTTGAGGCTTCTTTGCAATTCTCCATGTTAAACTTCTTCAGTAAGTTTAGGTGATACCTTTCTTGTGAAACATATACACCATGATCTGTATATGTAACTTCCATTCCAAGAAAGTATGATAACTTTCCTAGATCACTGATCTTGAACTCTTTTTCAAGCAATCTCTTTACCTCCTTGATTCCTTCATATGAGGTACCTGTGATTATAATATCATCTAGATAAATACAAATGTAAATCATACCTTCTTCTTGGACTAAATGTCTCATCATAATCTATGCCATGCGTATGGGCATAACCTTTGACTACCAGTCTAGCTTTGTACCTGGCTATTCTTCCATCTGCAAGCTTTTTAACTTTGTAAACCCATTTATTTCCAATTATTTTCTTACCATTTGGTTTTGGAACAAGTTCCCAAGTCTTGTTCTCCTCTAGTGCATCGAACTCTTCCTTCATTTCTTCTTCCCATTTTTTCTTACCTTTTGCTTCACTGTAATTCTGAGGTTCTTCATCTTCCTTTACTAAGTACGCGTAGTTTTTCTAAGTCAAATAAGAACTATCATAGGAATACCTTGTTGGTTGTTTCCTTACTCTGTTTGACCTTCTTAGTTCATATTCTTCATGTGTATCTATATACACTTCTTCATCAAATCTTGGTCCATCTTCATTCCTCATGGTTGATCTGATCCTGGATGTAGTTGCCTGCATATAATCTTCATCTCCATTTACTTGCATATGTGATTTACCTTTTTCAATTCTTCTTATCTCTTCATCAGATGTTTCATTATTATACTCTTTATCTGCATACCAACTCTTTCCTTCATCAAATGTCACATCTCTGGAAACAATAAACTGTTTGGTTAGAGGACTCCATAATCTATAACCCATCTGCTTTTCATCATATCCGATGAACACATATTTTTCATCTTTTGGTTCAAGCTTATGTCTCAGTTGTGATGGTACATAAGCATAAACAACTCATCCAAACACTTTACAATGATCAAGTGTTGGTTTCTTACCCCACCAAGCTTCATAAGGGGTCATTCCATTTAAAGTTGTACATGGTAATCTGTTTACAAGATATGTGGCTGTATTTACAACCTCAGCCCAAAGATAGTTTGGACAATTCTTCTCCTTTAACATTGCTCTTGCAAAACTCAACTAGAGTTCGGTTTCTCCTTTCTGCTACTCCATTTTGTTGTGGTGTATACCTGCAAGTTATTTCTCTTTTGATACCTGCATTCCACAAATAATCATTGAACTCTTGAGAAAAATATTCTCCTCCTCCATTAGACCTTAGTCTTTTGAGTTTCTGCCCTATAAGTCTTTCAGCATATGTATGAAAATGCTTGAAAGCTCCAAACACTTCTGACTTCTCTTTCAAAACATAAAGTGTTATCTATCTTGTTGCATCATCAATAAAAAGAATGTAATACCTTGAGCCACTGATAGATCCTTCTTTTATCGGTCCCCATACATCTGTATGTATGAGTTCTAGCAGACCATCGTGTTTGTAACCATTTTTCTGAAATGGTAGCTTGTGTGCTTTTCCCATCTGACAGGCTTCACATTTGTGAATCATATGTTGATTCTTCATATTTGGTAATCCCTTTACGGATTGTTTTTCCACCATCATTTTGATTCCCTTCTCATTAAAGTGTCCTAACCTCTTATGCCCTTCTCTAAACACTTCATCACCATGTGTGATCAGGGCCTGACCAACATTCCCTTGCACTTTAAGAGTAAAAAGTCTAGCTTCCTTTTTACCATGGACAATTTGATTGTATCCATTTTTGGGATCTTCAACAAATACTCCTTCATTTGTAAACCTGACTTCAAAACCTTTTTGTACTATCTGTCCCACACTGATCAGATTCCTTGGGATTGTTGGAACATACAAAACATTTGTTAGTAGGTCAGCTCCATTCTTGCACTTTACTTTTCCAATTGACCTTACATTATGTTTTGTATTATCACATGTTTGTACTGTATGATTTGAAATACCTCCTTCCAGTTCTGATAACAATTCTATATTTCGTGACAAATGATTTGAACAACCAGAGTCAATATAGAATACCTTGAGATCTTCATTCTCTGACGCACTTATCGAGTTCATCATCAACGTCGTGTGGTTGTCATTCTGCGTATCATTCGCATAGTTGTAGTAGGTAGTGTTGTGAGAGTGATTCTATCCCCAACTTCTTGCTCCACCTCTACCATATCCGCCTCTTTGGCTTTGTCTACCTCTTTGATACCTTTCGCTTCTGCCTCTGCTATTGTTGTTTTGATTTTGACTTGGTCCTTGAGAATTATGCCAGCAATCATGAGCCAAATGATTGCTTAATCCACAGATCCAACAAGACTTCTTGTTGTTATTATGATTACCTCTTCCTTTTGTATTACCTCTACTTTTACTTCTGGCATTACCTCTTCCTCTTGCATAATTGGCTTGAGTAGTGAGTTCTTCTTCATCTTTCTCTTTACCTTTATCACCTTTCTTCTTATTCTTTGCGTACATAGTAGAACTTTGTCCTTTATCTCCATCTGTCTTCAAATCTTGCTCAAATGTTAGCATTAGTCCAAGTAACTGATTTAAATCTGGTGCAAAATGATTTAATGAAAGTTTAGTTGAGAGTACGAAAGGTTTCCACCTTTCATCTCCTCTTAGTCCTGTAAGCAATTGCGTTATTAACCTCTGGTCTTCAATATCTTCGTCAAAAGATCCAAGATTGTCTGCCAAGTCCTTCATCTTAGTGACATAATCACTAATGCTTTGACTTTGTTTTTCTTGAACGTTGTAATTTCTGACCATAAGCTAGCCTTCCTAGCTTTAGTAGTGTTTTGGAAATGATCTTCCAATGCACTCCATATGTATTCCGCTTTCTCAAGACCTCTAATGTGTGGTAGTAGATGATCTGTAACGGTATTGTATATATACGCTCTTGCCGTTGCATCTTTCTTCTGCCATAACTTCAAGGCTTCTAACTCTTCTTTCTTTGGTTGACTGTCATCTTCAAAAGTAGGCTTCTTTTCTTCTCCTTTCACATATATCATTAAGTCCTTACTCATAAGTAAGGCTTCCATTCACATTACCCATGCTAGATAGTTATCTCTGTCCAATTTGTCAATAGAAATGTGATCTGCCATAATCTTCTTGTTTGTGTTACTGTCGATGAGTATAACGTTAAAGAATTTTACCTTTTGTAAACCTTTACCCTTGAGAATGACTTTGGAACACTTCTTTGATGCCGTTTGTTGTTGATCTCCTCAGCTTTCACCTTTCTTGTGAAGAATTCTTCTCTTTCTCTTGTATCTTTACTTCCGTTTACTTTTGAGAACCTTTTGCTCTTCAGAATCTTTTCTGCTCTAATACCACTTGTTGACGTCGCCGCGACAAAAGCTTAACAAACTAAGCTACGGAATTTTGTTACGTCACAACAAGAACTAAGCTAGAGTGATATTAGAACACCTCTATAATCATCTTTAGCTTAACAACCTTTCTGAAACTTAAAACTTTATAACTGTGTTTAGTGAAATCTGAAAATTCACTTTATAGAAAACTTTGCCTTTCTTTGAGGCTTCAATTCTGAACTGATTTACTTCACTCTTTTCAATTCTTCATTAGCTTACTGTTAGATATTCTTTTCGTCACTCAAACGTGTCAAAATTATGGTTTAGACTCACCATAATATCACCGGAACTTCACCATACTGTTATCGGACTGTGAATTTCACCGGAACTTCACCGGACTGTTAAGGGATTGTCACCGTAATCTTACCGAAATCTTACCGGGATCAACTGCAATTCTGTTTGTAGTTACTTCAAATGTTTATAATTGAAGTAAGGAAGTAATACCTGAGCTTCCTTTAGTGAATGAACTTTATCTGAAGTTTGAAGAAAAAACTTCACCAGTTCTGGATGCCTTTACGGTCAAACATTGTACCATGTGTACATGTCCCGTTTCACAAAATTCTTTTGATCAGTTTGTAGTTGAGACTACTAGCTTCATGTTAAGCTATCATTCATGAAAAACTTTATACTGTACTACGAGATCTAACTTGCAAAAGTACCGGAAAACGTGTACTGAGATAACTGTAACTGTTAACTAACTTTCACATGAATATGAAATTACTTAGATTTCTTCACACAAGACGAATGCGCTCAAACTTTCCACACAAACATGTGTTTTCTATTAGAGAAGATGTGTACAAAATGGCTTAGCCTTCCTTTGCTCATAGCCATGGAAAACTCTCCTATGTTGAGTAGTTTCTCCTTACCATCTCTCTCAGATGAATACCCGACTGTTCAGGTTCTATTATTCATCTCTACATATGCGCACTTTCTAAGCCTCTCTCTCTGGCTATCTTAAGCTCACTCAGCCTCTTTTTTCTATATATATCTAAACACTCTCTCGACTCTTTTATATACATTTTGATCCGAGATTGAAAAACTCCTAATTCGCGAAGTTTCTATGCTGTATATTACAGGCGTGAATTTGTCCCTTCACTAAGGCTTTGATTTTTTTGAATGCTTTGTTTCTGCTTTTCTTTGTCTTTCTTTATCCTTCATACATCTTCAGGTCTTTATGTCTAATTAGTGAGTGAATATCCATTTTTTGTGATTTATAGATATGGTATTTTGAAGTTGACATTTAGGTGAGACTAGGAAACCAAGGGGGCTCCAAAGGATTTTGAGCAATACAAAGGGAAAATTTGAACTAATAGACAAAGCTTATGAACCCAAGATCTAGTAGACACTTAGGCAAGGATAGGCAAAGGATTAGATCATCTGAGGCATCAACCATACAACCAAGTCTTGGGCTCAACAACTTAGTGGTTATCCCTACACATTAAGTTCTGAAACATGTGACTCAAAAAAGTCTTTTATAATGGAAAGACCTACACATACCTAAGGTACTGCCTATTTATAGACACTAGAAGGTCCCTATAAGACACAATTGGAATATATCAGGACCAATCGATTAGGTTCTCACATCTACGAGGATGGTCTAAGACGATTAGTTGTCCAACTAAAAAATCGGGATCAACCCTTTGGACTTGAATACGCAGTGGTCTAATTCAAAGATGGGTCATACATTGATAAGGAAGGAACCATGTATGTGGTTACCAACTTACCAGACATGACACATTAGTTTGGAAATATCATTCCTGAAAATGATATAGGAGACCTAGGACAAGAACCCAAGACTCCCAGAGGTAATTCAGTCTTGACTAGAGTAATCACTCCAGATTGGATCCCTCAAAATAACAAAAACATAGAGCTATTCTTGAAGAGAGAGAAAAAGGAAGCCTTTTGGAGATTCAGGACAGATCGACCTAGCCTAGTAGTCACTATCTATGAGTTCAAGGATTCGGAGACACTAGGGAAAGTTGTCTATCTAGATCACACGATAGAGAAAATGTTCTTGGTATCAGAGCATTATAGGCATGCATACACTCGACAAGGTAAATTGATTTTCCTTCCACCAAGATCTAATATGTCCCATGGCCTCCAAGGAGCAGGATCATCCAAGGCGCATGAAACCAAGACGGAAAGAACCATAGAGAGACCTGAGGTAAGCTTTGCACATACTGTGGGTGGAGACAGATGAGGAAATGAGGGTGAAAGGCCTGAAAGAGAGAGACATAGAGCACATAGGCATCAAAGAGATGAACATGAGTTTCCATTGCCTAGACCCCGAGAGCACCCAAGAACCCTTGGACCCTCTCAAGTGGTTAAGGCGATGAAAAAGTATTTTGATGGGTTTGGAGATCCTTATGATCATGTGGCCGAGTTCAAACAAGTGTTAAAAGCTAAACAAGTTGAGGGCTTTTTCACCCGTTTGAGGCATTTGGTTTGACTCTCAAGGGTAGTGCCTTAGCTTGGTTTCAACCTGTAAACAGTCATAGTTATCGAAAAATATGTCAACTGCTGGAAGAATTCATTGTAGAATTTTCCAAGTGTGGCATCAAGCATAACACATCATCCTTGATCCACAGCTTCAAGCAGACACCCCAAGAAACAATGTGACTTGTAGGAAGACGATTTAGACAGTACTTAGAAAGATGCCCTATTCTAGAGTTACCCACACCAACCAAACAAGTGGCTTTGTTTTTAGATGGCTTATTAAGATCATATGTGTACTTGAAAGGGCCTAAATCCATAGAAGAGTGTGTGTGGATGTGCATTGACATAGGAGACAACTTGGGTGAGGAGTTAGGGTTGCCCAAACTCTATAAAGATTCTGACAGTTCTACTAGTCATACCTCTAGAGCCTCCAATGAGATAGATGAGATAGCTAAGCACATTGCTAAGAAGCTAGGAGTTCAAAGTAGACAACCACCAAGGGCCACCTCATTGAAGTGATGGTACAATTGTGGAGGAGACCGCACGGCTAATGTTTGTCGGATGATGGATTAACCCCAAGGAAATTTGAATGCTCCATATTGCACCATTGAGAGAAAATACATAGCTAGGCGGCTCAAGACTGCCCATGCAATAGGCAGGTTGTCAGACAAAATTATCAACAACCTTACCAGCAGAGTAGGTATCAGAATCAACACCAATAGCCATATTATAGGCCACAACAACAATATCAAGCACCATATAGGCCACAACAAGTCCTAGGAAACCAGCCACCAGCTTTTTCCAATGTGATTCTAGTTCAGTATGCAATGGTAGAGGAGAACCTTAATAGAGCATTGGTGCCAATGGTCCCTTGTTTCTCAAAAAATGACCCTCATGCACATAGTTCTGACTACTCCTATAAAGAAAGTCCACGAGCTTATTACACAGAGTTACTTGAGCATATCTATACTTATTCGTATCAGTATGAGGCACCACCTATGGAACAAAATTGGGAGCCAGAATACTCCAATGTCATGTACACAAATCCCAACCCCATGCCCCAATCAAGATGAGTAAGACCATAAGCCCCTAGAGGACCATGTTTTAGATGTCAGGGCGACCATTTCATTCGTGAATGTTTCCATTCACCGACTCTAGGACAAGGACAAAACATCACAATACAAGGCTTTTGTCCTGAGTGCAGCAAGGAACATCTTTTGAGAGAGTGTCCTAGGAATCCCTCTAGTGTGCCCAAGGTTACACCAATTAATGTAGTAGGCTTAGTGGTGGATTCGGTGCAAGTAGTAGTAATGTGGCACTTGTACAGGTAGTTATTAGGGCACAAGCATTGAAATAGGATAAACCGACTGAATAGTAAGAGTCAAGTGAATTCGAAGAGCCTAGTAAGAGGAAAACAAGAACATGGAAGGATACTAGGGAGAAGACCAATCGTAAGTGGAATAAAAAGTTCTCCGAACTAGAAGAAATCCGAAAAGATGAAAAAACAAAAATAAATGATATTGCATCTCAAATCCCCTCCCATGCCAAAGCTCCATCCACACCACCTCATTTCACCCCACCACTCATTGTAAATAAACCACAATCATGGTCTGTTCTTGCATATCAAACTATAGAAAACTTGGACATGATGTTCAAGGCATACCAGGCTTGACTTCAAGAAGGGCCAACAGCTGCAAACCTAGACAAGAGTTACCCTAGAGTAGATTTAGAGATTAAACGGACAAAAATATGCATGAAAATGGTAGAATTAGCTCAAGTTATGCTCGAGACTAGTCAATCATTCAATCAGAAAAACTCTGTCAACCGGATTTGCATTTCCAAGGCTTAGTAGAAAGATTAGAGCAGTTGGTAAACAAGCCCTAGGTTTCTTTACCTCTATAGGCTCAACCAATTATTGAAAGAGAAAACTCACTGCCAACGAGAGCTTATGTTTCTAATTCCACAGATGATGGAACACCTCTTTCAATTCAGTAGTACTCTTAAGAGTTCTTGTGGGAAATAAAAGAGAAATGGACCAAGGAGAAGGATAATCCCCCTCCTATTCCTTGAATTGATGATCTTCATGATCAATTTCCCCAAGACATTCCATCTATTTATGGAGACCAAGCAGAGCAACAAGAAGACGAGATATTAGATTTCGAATCTAATTCTTTATAAGAGTTGCCACAATTCACATGCCATGGGAATCTGAATCTCTCCAGATTAGAGCTCCCACAATATTGGTAAGAAATGAAGACACAATGGTTCCAAGGAAGACTGATGTCATGACAAACACTAAGGTTTAGTGTCATCTCACTGTAGAAGAGTTGCTCAAAGGAAAACCAGAGCTATGGAAACATGTGGCGAATCAGGTCCTAGAACTTGATTCCAATGTGTCAAAAGCAGGCTCTAAGCAAAAAGTCCCAGAGATACCTCTAGAAAAAATAGGGGACATGAGTGAAGGTGAAGAAGGTAATACTTATCTTCCGCCACATTCCAAGGTTACACAACCAAAGCGATCATAGATTCAGGTGCGGGTGTTGCAATTGCGACCACTTCCTTGTAGAAGCAATGGGGTAAACTTGCATTAAGACCAACTAGAATGAAGCTTTATATGGCTGATGGCCATGTTGAAAGACCTCTATGATTGCTAGAAGGGATAACTCTAACCACTTGTGGTATAGAGTTTGAACATTCCTTTGCTATATGTGACTTTGGTAAAAATAATGTCTATGAGATGACCCTGGGAAGACCCTTCCTATGACAATTGCAAATAGTGCAAGATTGGGGAACCAGCTCTTTGTACTTGCAGCACTTAGAGGTCACAACCAAGGTCAACTTAAAAGATTATACATTTAGAGATGTACCACCCCTACAGTGGAACCCTATCCACAAGGCACCACAAGATTCAATCTCTGTGCATTCTGAAAGTAATTCTGATCCATCTTGGATGCATGAAGATACTCACTTGTGGATGTGCAAGGTCACAGAGGAAGAGTAAAAGCACCTAAAAGCAAGAGAAGAAGGAACTACCCCAGGAGATAGACCAGTTAAAGACCCAGCCAATACACTGATGATATTTCCAGATGAGGAATTTGAGCCTCATGGCTGGCCAAAAATCTTAGCCACTAGGGACATTGTTGTCAATGAAGAACACTCGACACCTCATTGTGATGAGGAGGGTTATGACATTTTAGTGTTCATGTCTCAACCCGTGCTAGAAGAATGTGAGCCTAGTGACTTCATAGAAGAAGAAGAAGAGAACAATGACGATCTAGAGTCAATTGTGATGGATAGTTGCTTCAATTCAGAGAAGCACTATCTAGAAGACATAGGATTGTATACCCAAAAAGAAGAAGATACTCTCGCAAGTATCAAAATAGTAAATTCAAAAGATGGAAGTGAAGGAGGTCAAAAGAAAAAGAAAAGAAGAGTAGCAAAACAAGAAGAGGAGGAATCCTTGTTTGAAGTACTAGAAAAATTCAAGAAATATGAAGTTGAGGATTGAAAAATTTTGGTATGAATGCCTAAGAGAGAGGCCATTACAGGAGAAGCATATGATAATAAAAAAAAGACCAAAAAAATCATAGTCACCATTGAAGAGAACGAAGAGTGATGTACATATATAGGAGATGACCTAAGTGAAGAAGAAGAAGCAAAGCTTCTAGCTTTGTTAAGGGAATATAGGGACGTGTTTGCATGGCACTATAGAGACCTCAAGGGGGTAGATCCAAGAATATGTTCTCATATGATCCCCATGATAGTTGATGCCAAGCCCAACAAATAGAAGCCCTACACATATAATGACACTTATGCAGCTAAAATAAAAGAAGAAATTGATAGGCAGATTGAAACTGGATTCATCTGTGAGATTGAGCATACTAAGTGGGTGTCCCCCATTGTAGTGGTGCCCAAGAAGAATGGAAAATTGTGAGTGTGTATAAACCTTAAAAAAGTTAATGGCGCTACAATAAGAGATAGCTATCCGCTTCCAATCACAGAATAGTTACTGGAGCGTGTTGCAGGCAAGGAAGTTTATAGCTTCCTTGATGGATTTTCTGGTTACAACCAAATCTTCGACAACTGCAGAGAATATCGAGTGTTTTTGAACCCAGAAAAATGTGTGTTCATGGTACGTCAAGGCAAAATCTTAGGTCATATTGTTTCTAAGAATGGAATATCAACAGATGAGGACAAAGTAAGAGCCATTGCAGAGTTGCCAAGGCCAAGGAATATTAAGGAGGTACAAGCCTTTATGGGCCATTGTGGATATTAGTGTAGATTTACCCACATGTATGCAATCATAGCTAAACCTCTTTATGGTTTGTTGACAAATTTTGAGTGGAATGACGAATGCAAAAATTCGGAATGAGATGAAGAGACGTTTGTGCACATCACTAATATTGACCACTCTTGATTGGAATAAACCATTCCATGTCCATGTAGATGCATCCAATCATGCAATAGCATGTGTGCTAGCACAACCCATAGGTGAAGGAAATCTAGATTTACCTATAGCATATGTGAGTAGGCAGTTGAACGAAACTATACAAAAACCGAAAGAGAAGGTTTAGGCATGGTATATGCTATGAAAAAGTCTAGACACTATCTATTGGCCAAGAAGTTCAAGTTTTTCACTGATCATCAAGTTTTATTATATTTGGTCAATGAACCTTGCAATATCGACTGCTTAATAAGATGGTTTCTCTTACTAATGGAATATGACTTTGAAGTTGTTGTCAGAAAAGGTAGGACCCACCTTAGAGTGGATCATCTTTCTCGCATCACTTCAGGAGAGCCACCACAAGGAGTCTCTGATGAATTTTCTGATGCTTATCTGTTCAATTTGGAAGTTGTTCCTAAATGGGCAAATAAGTTGGTATCTGACCTAACCTTCAGGCCGGCAAACAAGAATGTCAAAACAAACAAAGAAGAAAATGGAAGATCACAAAACTATCAAATATTGGCAGGAAGCATGTACAAACAAGATGCAGAGGGTGTATTAGCTTGTTGTGTCACGGATGATGAACATAGTAGTTGGTTCCAACAAGCCCATGAAGGGTTGCTAGGAATTCACTATTCTAAACAACAAACATTGCAGAGTCTGAAATGTTTAGTAGTGTATTGACCTAGCATGGACAAAGAATTACATGAGTGGATTAAGAATTGTCCAATGTGCAAAGAGAGACCCCCAGTGGAGCATGCCACCCTTTATCACGTATCCTTAATTCTAGACTGGAGTGCTCCGTTGGTAGAATTTATGAGATTGGGAACACTAACTAGTGAGGCTAGTCTAGGAAGAAAACGAAGCATGGAGCAAAAGTCTTGAGCCTATGCCTTAGTAGGAGACAACCTATATCAAAGAGGCAAAGATGGTTACTTAAGATTGTGCGCTCATGAATCTGACTATTTGAAAGTCTTAGAAACTACACAGAGTGGTGCTGCAAGTGGACACTTTGGGCCTGATCGAGTAATTAAGACCATTATATTCTTAGGACTTTGGTGGTCCACTCTTCATATGGATGCATATACCTATGTGAAGAAGTGTGACACATGCCAACGTGCACAATATCCAATCAAAAAAGATGAGATGCCTTTGAGGCCAATGATGGGAGGATGTGCATTCTTGAAGTAAGGTATAGACTTTGTAGGTCCCATTAACCTCCCAACTAGAAAATCCCATGTAGAGTACATTATTGTAGCCACAAATTACCTTACAAAGTGGGTAGAAGTCAAAGCCACAAGGAAGAATGATGCTCAAACAACAACAAAGTTCTTATTTGAGAACGTGTTCACAAGATATGGACTATAAATAGAGTTAGTAAGTGATAGAGGCTCACACTTCTTGAATAAAGTCATTGAAAATCTTCTCCAAGAATTCTTGGTGATACATAAGAATTCTTCCCCCCTATCATCCACAAGCTAACAGACAAGTCAAGGGCATTAATAAGTTCCTATGCAATGTGTTGACCAAGCTCATAAATAATAAACACTTTGATTGGGACAAACAACTCCATCATGCTATTTGGGCTTACCGAAAAACGGTACTCAACACCACCCTATTTCAGATGGTCTTCGGATAGAATGATGTGCTACCATTGGACTTCCTTATTCGAGCTTTAAAAGTAGCACACGAGCATGAGTGGAATGGACACAAGTTGTCCTCTAGGATCTTTGATATAGAACACTTAGTGAAACAAGGCTATGAGAGGCTGCGGGCATCTACGCTGCAAAGAAAAGATGAAAGGCCTACTTTGATGCACACATCAAGGATAAATGATTAAAAGAAGCATCCTTGGTGTTGTTTTATACACTAAAGCAACATGCCTGCAAATTGGAGAAACGAGGATATGGACCCATGATCATTAATGGAATCTCCGCTAGTGGTGTGGTTCAATTGGCCACTCTAGAAGGTGACATCTTGCCAAACTATATTAGTGGATGTCGAGTCAAGTTATATCAATAACCTCTTACAGAGGATATGTTAAGGAGACTCAACATGGCTAAGAAGCGAAAAGAAGAAGAGTTAAGATTTAGAGAAGAAGCACATGCAGAGGCTAGAGAGTGCATTAGGCGAAATAAGTTAAGGTGACTAGGCCTAGATGTCAACCCGAAAGCCCCATAATATCACATGGACATGTGCCAAAAATCGGGCATAATTAAATAATCGACCAACATCCCTTTGTGACTGTAGAGGTAGGACGAGGAAGGAGTGTAAGGATTGTGAGAGCATTGGTTGACTCAGGTGCCACAACGAGTGCAGTTAGACTTTCATACTCCCAAGACCTACAATTGAACATCAATCCCATAGAAGCCTATCTCATAGGGTTAGGAGGTGTGGAGACCCCTTTTTTGGGCGAGGTGGAGCTCCCCATCTACCTTCAAGATGTCCCAATAAGAGTCAAAATGCTAGTGTGTCAAGATGAAGGCCTTACTGAACCACTTTCTTGGGTCAAGATTGGAGTTTTGACCATGCAGTCAACTTAAATCTCAGAAGCCAAGTTCTTCAAGTTTGGGTACATGAACAATGTATTACATTAGAATTAGACAATTGCATGCTCATAAATCCAGAGTTCACACATTCTCTTAGTTCTTTCGAGACTAATCTTCACAAAGAAAATATTGTATGTGTCAAAAGCTCTATGTTCCAAAAGAACTCAATCATGGAAGAATAGGCTCAAAGGCAAGCATAATCCTCCTCTTGTGCAAAGAATAGTGCCGTCACAACAACTCAACCAAAAAGGCAAGCGAAACAGTACATGACAACCGCTATATCAAATAGGCAATGAGATTTCAAGAAGAAAGTAGTTTCGGGTATGAAGCATATCTGGGTACGAAAAGGAGAGAAACCACCAACCTTGCCAGCACAATTCCCACCCAGGAAAGCCAAGCATGCAAAGATAAGAACCCGACAACCAGGAGTAGCTCAACAAGAAGGTCTCTGACAAATTTGGGTACCTAAGAAATTAGTTGTAGCTCAACAAGTGCGATTATACATGTGGGTTCCCAAAGAACTCTTACATGCACAAAAGCCTATGCTCTCATTTATGCAAAGGGTCTCAACAAAGAAGCCAAGGAGAGAAAAGCTCTCGGTGGTGGATTGCTTCCTTGCTCTTGCGGTTTTGCACCTTGATGTCCTCTGTCCCTTTCAAAGATGGCTTTCATAGTTTTCATGCTAGGTACTTGTAACCCATAATGGATGATGGGTAAGTGTGTTAGTGCATGGGATGAAGAAAAGATGTGCCTTGTGCACGGCCTTGTAATGTGGCCCTATGCATGCATACTTGGGAAATGCATTGGAAGAAGTATGGTGCAAGAAATTGGGTCTTGAGCTAAGGGCTCAAGGATATGCTGACGAAGAGGTTTCCTAATCTATCATGGTCATCTTGTTGCCAAAGTAGGCAATTCTTACCATGAGGAAAGGTCCATCGATATTCATCTCTTTGTGTTGTACTCACATCATGGTTGTTGACCATTGGCTTCTCTTTCGTTGTTGATAGATGTCCTTGTTGATCGTTCATTGATGAGTGTCTTCGAGCACATGGACATGTCCCTTCTTTTCCCTTTTTTTCTTATTTTTTCTCCCTTTTTTCTCTTCTCTTTTTTTTTTATAAAGCAAGCACAAGAGAAGAAAAAGGTGGTTAGTATCAATAAAATATATTACATATGTCAAATGTGTCTCATGTGATCGGGATTCTCAATTGTGTCTATGCATGGCCATGTAATGTGGCCCTATATTAACGCATACTTTGGAAATGCATGACCAAGATGGTGCAAAAGACAAGGTTATGCCAAAGGCACATGGTTTTCGCACACTGAGGCTTTTGATGTTACTTGCAAATATTGGTGCAATCATTGTTTGGAGGTGTCGATTGGATCTTGAAACGATGTAATCCTGCTTATAGGGATCCATTTTAGAATATTATTTGGACCTGTAGAGATCACCTTTGGCATCTTCATCTTTGGATGGTTTATGAAATTTGGTATCCAGCATCATTGGCTCTTTGGTTCTGTGGATGCTATTGGTACTTTGGGCTTCCAAACCCATACCCTTTTTTCATATCTTCCTACTATTGACAAAGAGGTGTCTTGATCTTCTTTCGGTCCTTGTGCTTGTTTCACAATCAACATTGGCAACCTCTTTTGAGAAGCTCACAGTTTTTGAAAGCTCAAAAATACACGCTCATGGTGGAATCAAGGAAGAAGTACATATCGAGGGACTAAAAATGAAGAACAGGACAATCGACCTTGCTACATGTGGAAGATAGACTGTTGTTATGGAGACATGAGGAACACTACCTCTCAAAGTACTACATGGAACAACCACAACAACAAGGGTCTCTCAAGGATGACAGATTTTAGAGGGGGGGAGTGTTGACACTCAAGGACAAGCACAAAGCATGGAAGCACATCAAAGAAGTGGACACACAAGAGAATGGAGCATGTAGGGAGCTCCAAGAAGTATATCTCTAATTTTCAGAAGAAATCCTTATAAAAATAGTGATTTTCATCACTAACAACCATTTTTCATTTTTGCAACTCCATTTTGTTCAAAATGAGGAGTCCTTGAGCTTGAGGAGTATCAGAAGTATCATCCTACCAATTTTCATAATTTTTAGACTCCCTTTGAGCTTCCAAATAAGCCCAACAACCTAATTTCTAACTAGGCCAGACATTAGGTCTAGACAAGGCCAAAACTACTAAAAAACTATAAAAAGATCTAGAGTGCTCATTTTTGGGGTTATCTTGTTAGTTATTTGAGCTCTTGTAAGAGACTTTTTTTGTAATAGAAGTCCTTCCATTGTTCCACTCTTTGCTCTTACCTTGTGCGTGCGTGTCTGTATGTGTGTGCATGTTTGTGTGCTTTTACTCATGCACTTGTGCCTTCACTTGCTCACAATCTTCATACCAGTCCTCACGTCTCCACGGATTGACATTTATGAGGTGCAGACAGGAGATGACACAAAGCACTCAGTGGAGAAGATAGGTAATGTGAAGACATCAGATGGGAATATGAACCTCTTAAGCAAAGTCTTGTATGTCCCTACAATTACCAAAAATTTAATAAGTGTTGGACAGATTGTTGAATAAGGATTGCAGGTTAGATTCAATCGATTTGGAGCATATGTTGAAGACCCAAGGCAAGGCTTTCGAAGGATTGCCAAAGGAGAAAAGACAGGAAGACTTTTCACTTTTGAAGTGGAAGATACAAAGAACATAGCTTTGTTTAGCTATGGATCTCAAACTCTAACAGAGTTGGAGATATGGCACAAAAGGCTTGCTCACATTGGTGAGAGGACACTCAAACAGATTTGCAGGGACCAAAGTGTACTTGGTTTACCTAATATCACAAGGCAACACATGATTTATAAGTGTGAAGCTTGTCAACTCGGCAAGGCTCATAGACAACCTTTCAATAAGAAAGGATATATGTATCAAAATCCTTTGGATCTAGTGCACACGAATGTGTGGGGTCCAAGTAAGGAGCCATCTATATCAGGCTCAAGATATTATGTGTCTTTCATAGATGATTGTAGCAGGTGGACCATTCTGTTTTTCATGAAGCACAAGGATGAAGTGATTAATTGCTTTAAGAAGTATATGGCTCTTGTTGAAAACCAAACAGGTAGGACTTTGAAATGACTCAGATCGGATGGTGGAGGAGAATACTTCTCTTCTGAATTTGATGCCTTCTTGCATGAAAGAGGCATTAAAAGGGAAGTCACTACAAGGTATACACCCAAACTCAATGGTGTAGCAGAGAGGAGGAACAGAGCTATTGTCGAAGCAGCAAGGACCATGCTCAACGAAAAGGGATTGCCAAACTACCTATGGGCAGAGGTTGTGTCTACAGCCACATATCTCATAAATAGACTTCCATCTAAGTCACTAGATGGAACCACTTCATATGAGGTGTGGAATGGAAGAAGACCTAGTCTAGAGCATTGTAAAATCTTTGGATGCTTAGCCTATGCTCACGTTCCTTCTCAAGTAAGAGGAAAATTGGATCCCAAGGGAGAGAAGTGTGTATTCATTGGTTATGATCAAAACCAAAAAGGATATAGATTGTACATCCAACCAATAAAGGATTTTCTGTGAGTAGATATGTAATTTTTGATGAAAACAAATCATGGTTTGATGATGACAGGAAAGTGAAGCTGCCTTATGACTTGGATGAAGATTTTCCATCACTTCAACCAAAGGAGCCAAAGCAGATTGAACAAAGTGATTCAGAGATTGACCTAGAAGACTTGGAAAGACTAAAGCTATGGAAGAACAAAGGTAAAGCAAAGATGCAGGATGCTACATATGGACCCGAGAGCTCACATCAACCACTTAGAAGGTCTTCGAGGGAGAAGAAGAAACCAGAGAGGTTTGGTTATGATACTTCTTTGGTCACGTAGCACTCAATCTACATTGCAAAGGATTCAACCAATGAAGAACCTACCACATCCGAAGAAGCACAAAGCAAGAAAGCTTGGAGAGATGCAATGGATGAAGAAATGAAAGCCTTGAAGGAGAATGACACTTGGGAGCTTGTACCTAACAAGCCATCTATGAAGATAATCGGATCTCGATGGATATACAAAATCAAGAGGAATCTAGATGGAAGTATAAATAGACACAAAGCAAGGTTAGTTGCTAAAAGGTTTGCTCAAACCCATGGTATTGATTATGAGGAGACTTTCTCTCCTGTTGCGAAAATGCCTACAATTAGGGTTCTTATTAGTCTTGCTGCATCTAGAAATTGGAATCTTTATCAACTTGATGTAAAGAATGCTTTCTTGAATGGATGGATTTATGAGGAAGTGTATATGGCACAACCTCCTGGATATGAGGATGCACATCATCCTAACTATGTATGCAAACTAAAGAAAGCTTTATATGCATTGAAGCAAGCTCCAAGAGCTTGGAATTTCAGATTGGTGACTTATTTGCAGGACCAAGGATTCAAAGCTAGCAAGGCGGATACCTCTTTGTTCATAAAGAGGAATGGATCTGAAGTGATCTATTTATGTGTGTATGTTGATGATATTATTATCACAGGCAATGATCTTGAAGGAATCAAACAGGTAAAGAGTCAAATGAAGGAGGAGTTCAAAATAAGTGACCTTGGACCACTCACTTATTTTCTTGGATTGGAGTTGATCTACACAGATTCAGGTATATACATCACACAAAGGAAGTATGTCTATGACATGCTTGTCAAGTTCAAGATGGAAAATACCAAGTGTGCAGGTACACCTATGGAGCAAAATCATAAGCTTAGTGCTTATGAAGGAGAGCCAATTGAAGACATCACAAGCTATCAAAGCTTGGTTGGAAGTTTGAACTATGCAACACTCACAAGGGTGGATATATGCTATAGTGTTAGCATATTGAGTCAGTTTATGCATAAGCCGAGAAGACCACATATGGAAGTGGCCAAGCAAGTCCTCAAGTACCTAAAGGGGACCATGAATGAAGGTTTGTTCTATTCATATACTTCAGATATTGAGCTAAAGGTCTACTCAGATGCAGATGGGGCCAGATCTAGAGATGATAGAAGAAGCACATCTGGGTATATATCATTTGCAGGTTCAAAAATCATTTCTTGGTCATCGAAGAAGCAACCAACCGTGGCATTATCTTCTCTCGAAGCCGAATATAGAGCTTTGGCAACATTCTTCAACACCTCACATTTTTGGTGACAACACAAGTTCACTACATCTAGCAGCTAATCCGGTATACCATGCTAGAACCAAGCATATTGAAGTCCACTACCATTATGTAAGGAAGAAGCTAATCAGCAAGGATATTCAACTATCCTATGTCTCTACAAATATGCAATGTGCAGACATGTTGACTAAAGCTCTTGATGGTACAAAGTTAAGTAGATTCAAGTTGATGATTGGCTTGCAGGAAATCAAGGACAATTGAAGACTTATTTGGAGGCCAAGCATGTTAGGCTTGAGGGGGAGCTGTTGGTGCATTTTACCCAAGCCTACATGCTTGATATGGTTGATATTATCCTCATTTGCAAGTCACATGAGTAGTCATGTGAACACCTCTTGTAAAAGAGTTCATTTTTATCTCTTGTAATTTAAAAAAGAAAAAGGAAAAGGATGGCTTACCTCATGCATGATGTAAAAGCAAATTCGTGGCTCTAACTACCTAAAACCACGAAATTTAGAGCTGAGGGAATCTCTCCTAACTTTGGTGATCACTTTTAGGTGGAGCCATTCGAATTCGAATTCAAAACTCCCTCCAAGAATAGCTATAAAAGGAGCAAGAAGGAAGAGGCGATGAGCAAGCCTTGTACGTGACCACTTTATGTCATTTTGTAGAGATTGAAGAGCTTACTCCATAGCTCTATCATTCTACTCCCATTGTGCAAATATTCATTGCCAATGTGGTTGTAATCATATATGAATTTATACATTTATCATCATTCACTTCTCTGTTTTGTTCTCTGCTATACTCACTCAGAGCAGTACCTTCAAAAGGTCATATCTCGAGTTCTACTGAATTTGTTTCCGTGATTTAACGTGCGTTTGATAGCTCTTACTGTCTAGTTTCTTCATATCAATCTCCAAGGTCATTGCATGTATAGTTTTGGAGATATCTGCATTTTACCGCTCACTGGTCTATCTCTGCAGAGCCCCGAGAATGATGATCATGTTCCAGAAATTGATAAATCTTGTTCTCAATGCTCAGTCCATCATTTGAAGTGTTTTAACTTGGATTGGGAAGCTTGCTAAGTCTATTTGCTATTCCCAAAAGGAATTTTTCTAATTCCTACCAGGTTGAGAGCACTGTTCATTTTTTCTAGCATGTGTATGTCCAAAAAAATAGCAAAAGCTAGTCATTTCGCAACTAGTCTGTCTTGACTTAAACTTTTGGGATACATGTTCCAAAGTACTTGGCTGATATTTTGGTGGATTTAGGAAGCTCAAACGGTCCACTAATCAACTTTGAAGTCTCAGTTGGCTGGTGTGAAGCTGATTCTAGCAACACCTACTCATCTTTGGATTGCATCCAGCATCTCTCTTCACAGTGGTATCAGAGCATAGTCAAGCAACATGGGAGATGGATTTCTATCAACAATTGACAAATTGGATCGAAACAACTACCCGGCATGGTCTCTAAGGATGGAGGCTTACCTTCAAGGGAGGAATCTATATGGATTCATATCCAGAGATGAAGCAATGCCAACCATGAGGAACAAAGGGCAACCATCACATGAAGAAGTGGAAGGACTTTCAAATTGGTGTTCGAAGGATGCACTTGCAAGGCCCTATATTCTAAACTTAATCTCTGATTTTCTTTTACCTAATGTCAAGGGATGCAAGACATCAAGAGAGACCTGGAATGCACTTGCTTCTTTCTTCTCTTCCAACACTCGAGCAAGGAAGAACCAATTGTGGATGGAGTTCACAACAATGAAGAAAAGCCCGAAGCAAAATGTGACTGATTATGTCACAAAGATGAAGGAGATTTCCGACCAACTTGGAAGCATTGGAGAGGTAATTGAAGAGGAGCAAATCATAAGACAAATCATGAATGGAATCAAAGCAGACGACAAGTGGGAGTCATTCACAACAGCCATGGATTTATACATGGATATGCATGTACCCGACCTCAACACACTCATGGGCCAACTCTTCACACATGAAGCAAAGATTAGCAAAGGTGGTGAGTCCTCAAGAGGTAATCAAACTTCTGCCTTATATTCTGATAAAGCTAAGGTCAAGGACAAGGCAAAGAATAAGAAGAATGAAGATGAAGGAAGCCCTTTCCAAGCAAACTTTGCAGGTAGAGGAAGAGCTAGAGGAAGAGGCAGAGGTGGAAAGCAAGGCAGGGAGAGATTCCAATCATCTCAACCTTGCAACATATGTGGCTTATCTAACCATACTACTGAAGAATGTTTCAGGAACCCGAGGAACTCAAGAGGAAGAGGATTCAATAGAGGTGGCTATGGATCAAATAGAGGTAGATACAATGGAGGCTACAACAACAACTACTACAACAATTACAACCACAACAACAACTATCAAAGTGGCCATAGAGGAAGAAGAGATTACAATAACTATGCAGAGGACCAAAGTCAAGAAGATTCATTATTGATTATGAATCTATCAACGAACAAGGGTAAGGATGATGATCACATATTTTACATTGATTCGGGATGCTCGAACCATGTAGCAGGAAATGTGGCTTTACTTTCTGATTTGGAAGATCCTCATAACAAGCATGAAGTGCAGATAGCAGATGACACAAAGCACTCAGTGGAGAAGATAGGTAATGTGAAGACATCAGATGGGAATATGAACCTCTTAAGCAAAGTCTTGTATGTCCCTACAATTACCAAAAATTTAATAAGTGTTGGACAGATTGTTGAAAAAGGATTGCAGGTTAGATTCAATCGATTTGGAGCATATGTTGAAGACCCAAGGCAAGGCTTTCGAAGGATTGCCAAAGGAGAAAAGATAGGAAGGCTTTTCAATTTTGAAGTGGAAGATACAAAGAACATAGCTTTGTTTAGCTATGGATCTCAAACTCTAACAGAGTTGGAGATATGGCACAAAAGGCTTGCTCACATTGGTGAGAGGACACTCAAACAGATTTGCAGGGACCAAAGTGTACTTGGTTTACCTAATATCACAAGGCAACACATGATTTATAAGTGTGAAGCTTGTCAACTCGGCAAGCCTCATAGACAACCTTTCAATAAGAAAGGATATATGTATCAAAATCCTTTGGATCTAGTGTACACGGATGTGTGGGGTCCAAGTAAGGAGCCATCTATATCAGGCTCAAGATATTATGTGTCTTTCATGGATGATTGTAGTAGGTGGACCATTCTGTTTTTCATGAAGCACAAGAATGAAGTGTTTAATTGCTTTAAGAAGTATATTGCTCTTGTTGAAAACCAAACAGGTAGGACTTTGAAACGACTCAGATCGGATGGTGGAGGAGAATACTTCTCTTCTGAATTTGATGCCTTCTTGCATGAAAGAGGCATTAAAAGGGAAGTCACTACAAGGTATACACCCGAACTCAATGGTGTAGCAGAGAGGAGGAATAGAGCTATTGTCGAAGCAGCAAGGTCCATGCTCAACGAAAAGGGATTACCAAACTACCTATGGGCAGAGGCTGTGTCTACAGCCACATATCTCATAAATAGACTTCCATCTAAGTCACTAGATGGAACCACTCCATATGAGGTGTGGAATGGAAGAAGACCTAGTCTAGAGCATTGTAAAATCTTTGGATGCTTAGCCTATGCTCACATTCCTTCTCAAGTAAGAGGGAAATTGGATCCCAAGGCAGAGAAGTGTGTATTCATTGGTTATGATCAAAACCAAAAAAGATATAGATTGTACAATCCAACCAATAAAGGATTTTCTATGAGTAGAGATGTAATTTTTTATGAAAACAAATCATGGTTTGATGATGACAGGAAAGTGAAGCTGCCTTATGACTTGGATGAAGATTTTCCATCACTTCAACCAAAGGAGCCAAAGCAGATTGAAGAAAGTGATTCGGAGATTGACCTAGAAGACTTGGAAAGACTAAAGCTATGGAAGAACAAAGGTAAAGCAAAGATGCACGATGCTACATATGGACACGAGAGCTCACATCAACAACTTAGAAGGTCTTCGAGGGAGAAGAAGAAACCAGAGAGGTTTGGTTATGATACTTCTTTGGTCACGAAGCACTCAATCTACATTGCAAAGGATTCAACCAATGAAGAACCTACCACATTCGAAGAAGCACAAAGCAAGAAAGCTTGGAGAGATGCAATGGATGAACAAATGAAAGCCTTGAAGGAGAATGACACTTGGGAGCTTGTACCTAACAAGCCATCTATGAAGATAATCGGATCTCGATGGACATACAAAATCAAGAGGAATCAAGATGGAAGCATAAATAGACACAAAGCAAGGTTAGTTGCTAAAGGGTTTGCTCAAACCCATGGTATTGATTATGCGGAGACTTTCTCTCCTGTTTCAAAAATGCCTACAATTAGGGTTCTCATTAGTCTTGCTGCATCTAGAAATTGGAATCTTTATCAACTTGATGTAAAGAATGCTTTCTTGAATGGATGGATTTATGAGGAAGTGTATATGGCACAAGCTCCTGGATATGAGGATGCACATCATCCTAACTATGTATGCAAACTAAAGAAAGCTCCAAGAGCTTGTAATTTCAGATTGGTGAGGAAATTACAAGCTCCAAGAGCTTGTAATTTCAGATTGGTGACTTATTTGCAGGACCAAGGATTCAAAGCTAGCAAGGCCGATACGTCTTTGTTCATAAAGAGGAATGGATCTGAAGTGATCTATTTATGTGTGTATGTTGATGATATTATTATCACAGGCAATGATCTTGAAGGAATCAAACAGGTAAAGAGTCAAATATAGGAGGAGTTCAAAATAAGTGACCTCGGACCACTCACTTATTTTCTTGGATTGGAGTTGATCTACACAGATTCAAGTATATACATCACACAAAGGAAGTATGTCCATGACATGCTCGTCAAGTTCAAGATGGAAAATACAAAGTGTGCAGGTACACCTATGGAGCAAAATCATAAGCTTAGTGCTTATGAAGGAGAGCCAATTGAAGACATCACAAGCTATCAAAGCTTGGTTGGAAGTTTGAACTATGCAACACTCACAAGGGTGGATATATGCTATAGTGTTAGCATATTGAGTCAGTTTATGCATAAGCCGAGAAGACCACATATGGAAGCGGCCAAGCGAGTCCTCAAGTACCTAAAGGGGACCATGAATGAAGGTTTGTTCTATTCATATACTTCAGATATTGAGCTAAAGGTCTACTCAGATGCAGATTGGGCCGGATCTAGAGATGATAGAAGAAGCACATCCGGGTATATATCATTTGCAGGTTGAAAAATCATTTCTTGGTCATCGAAGAAGCAACCAACCGTGGCATTATCTTCTACTGAAGCTGAATATAGAGGTTTGGCTAATGCAACTCAAGAAATCATGTGGTTAAAGTCTTTGTACACAGATCTTGGACTTCATTCTTCAACACCTCACATTTTTTGTCACAACACAAGCTCACTACATCGTGCAGCTAATCCGGTATACCATGCTAGAACCAAGCATATTGAAGTCCACTACCATTATGTAAGGGAGAAGCTAATGAGCAAGGATATTCAACTATCCTATGTCTCTACAGATATGCAATGTGCAGACATGTTGACTAAAGCTCTTGATGGTACAAAGATTCAAGTTGATGATTGGCTTGCAAGAAATCAAGGACAATTGAAGACTTATTTGGAGGCCAAGCATGTTCGGCTTGAGGAGGAGCTGTTGGTGCATTTTACCCAAGCCTACATGCTTGATATGCTTGATATTATCCTCATTTGTAAGTCACATGAGTAGTCATGTGAACACCTCTTGTAAAAGAGTTCATTTTTATCTCTTGTAATTGAAAAAAGAAAAAGGAAAAGGATGGCTTACCTCATGCATGATGTAAAAGCAAATTCGTGGCTCTAACTACCTAAAACCAGGAAATTCAGAGCTGAGGGAATCTCTCCTAACTTTGGGGATCACTTTTAGGTGGAGCCATTCGAATTCCAATTCAAAAGTCCCTCCAAGAATAGCTATAAAAGGAGCAAGAAGGAAGAGGCGATGAGCAAGCTTTGTACGTGACCACTTCATGTCATTTTGTAGAGATTGAAGAGCTTACTCCATAGCTCTATCATTCTACTCCCATTGTGCAAAGATTCATTGCCAATGTGGTTGTAATCGTATATGAATTTATACATTTATCATCATTCACTTCTTTGTTTTGTTCTCTGCTATACTCACTCACAGCAGTACCTTCAGAAGGTCATATCTCGCGTTCTGCTGATCTTATTTCCGTGATTTAACATGCATTTGATAGCTCTTACGGTCTAGTTTCTTCATATCAATTTTCAAGGTCATTGCATGTATAGTTTTGGAGATATCTGCATTTTACCGCTTACTGGTCTATCTCTGCAGAGCCCCGAGAATGGTGGTCATGTTCCAGAAACTGATAAATCTTGTTCTCAGTGCTCAGTCCATCATTTGAAGTGTTTTAACTTGGATTGGGAAGCTTGCTAAGTCCATTTGCTATGCCCAAAAGGAATGTTTCTAATTCCTACCAGGTTGAGAGCACTGTTCATTTTTTCCAGCAGGTGTATGTCCAAAAAAATAGCAAGTTTTGGGAGATAGTCATTTTGCAACTAGTATATCTTGACTTAAACTTTTGGGATACATGTTCCAAAGTACTTGGCTGATATTTTGGTGGATTTAGGAAGCTCAAAGGGTCTACTAATCAACTTTGAAGTCTCAGTTGGCTGGTATGAAGCTGGTTGTAGCAGCACCTACTCATCTTTGGATTGCATCCACCATCTCTCTTCACAGTGGTATCAGAGCATAGTCAAGCAACATGGGAGATGGATTTCTATCAACAATTGACAAATTGGATCAAAACAACTACCCGACATGGTCTCTAAGGATGGAGGCTTACCTTCAAGGGAGAAATCTATATGGATTCATATCCGGAGATGAAGCAATGCCAACCATGAGGAACAAAGGGCAACCATCACATGAAGAAGTGGAAGGACTTTCAAATTGGTGTTCGAAGGATGCACTTGCAAGGTCCTATATTCTAAACTGAATCTCTGATTTTCTTTTACCTAATGTCAAGGGATGCAAGACATCAAGAGAGACCTGGAATGCACTTGCTTCTTTCTTCTCTTCCAACACTCGAGCAAGGAAGAACCAATTGTGGATGGAGTTCACAACAATGAAGAAAAGCCCGAAGCAAAATGTGACTGATTATGTCACAAAGATGAAGGAGATTTCTAACCAACTTGAAAGCATTGGAGAGGTAATTGAAGAGGAGCAAATCATAAGACAAATCATGAATGGAATCAAAGCAGACGACAAGTGGGAGTCATTCACAACAGCCATGGATTTATACATGGATATGCATGTGTATATGTATGACAACATGCATGTGCATGTGGATGCATTTCCATTTGCATCCATGTGTATGTGCATCCATGTGTATGTGCATGCATGTGAATGTGCATATAGATGTACTTAAGTATGTGTTAATGTGTGTATGTGTATGTGTATATGCAATAATGCATGCATGCAAGC
>CM035406.1:107324746-107392246 GCA_020310875.1 Ceratopteris richardii
TAGAGTCGGTATACGCATCGGAAAGAAAGCGCCAGAGTAGGTGCCGGTATAAGTGTCGGTATATGCCTCGGTATTACCGACGCTTAAACTGACGTATATACCGACGCCCGCACTGGGCGTACTGACGCCTATACCGACATCCATACTGGAGCTACCGACGACCTTATCTGCATAAATTTTTTTGGGCATAATGTTTTATCTTCTGCTACAACATGATGTTGTCTAGCAAAGACAATACACTCTTCCTAACTAAGTACATGTTTTATGTACTCTAATGGCAACCAAAACATAAACTTATATGAGCAAAAATGATCAATGAATCATGTACAAAAAGTTGTATATTCCATAAATGAAAAATGTACAAAAGTGTGGCAAACCACTTCTATATATGAATCGAATACAAAATGTGACAAAGCACTTCCATATAGGAATTGAATACAAAATTATGGTACACCATTGCCACATAGGAGTGTAATACAAAATTGTGGCAATGTGACAAAACACTTCCATAAAGGAATCAAATACAAAATTATTTTACATCATTGCCAAATGCGAGTGTGATACAAAATTGTGGCATTGATCAAAATATTTACACCTACAATCCTGCAACAAAACATATGTATAAAATAAGACCAATTAACATGACATTTATAAATAACAACTAAAAACACGAAACCAAGATATAACTTTACCTAATCAAGAATATTCTCCCATGAGACGATTGCACTGCGTCCCTCTAAGTCTTGTAATAGTGCAGTCAGTCCATGTCGATATCCATATGATTCTTCACTTCGTGTCGGAGGACGATCCATTGCCAACTCCTATAATAAATATGCAAAATGTTAGATGAACATACATAATGTGCTTAACACAAAAAACTTCAATAATTAACATGATACTTACAAATTGGTAGCGCATACTGTCGTATCCGCCGCTACCTAAATGCGACGTTCCAACCGTATCTAAACGTGTGGCCGCCGCATCTCTCTGTTGATGATATCGATCAGGAGTATGTTGATGCTCTTCCTGAATCGATTCCCATTCTTCGACATCTAGCCATACAGGCTTCGGTAAGCCTGCTCTAAAAGCATCGCGAGCTTCCGATCGTCGATAAGACATTACCTCGCATGCCGTATGTTGAATCCATTTGGAACTTACAATAGGATTCCAAGGTGCTGGCCGGTACTCTTCATATATGCATTGTGTGATATGATTTTTAGAGTCCCTATCCTGTTCGGTCCATTTTAACATTACTGAATGACCGAATTTGATGGAGCCGAGTTGTCGAATGCGCTGATGCATTGACTTTCTGGCCGCATCCATAACTGAAGCTCCATTACGGATATGATATATCTTTGATTCGTCATGATCATGCGCACCCCAAGGTGTACGTGGAGATCCCATCTAATGCAATGTGAAGATCTCATCTCATCCAATGTAGATATATGCATGCTTGTATGCATATGCATGCTTGTATGCATATGCATGCTTGTATGCATATGCATGCTTGTATGCATATGCATGCTTGTATGCATATGCATGCTTGTATGCATATGCATGCTTGTATGCATATGTATATATGCATGCTTGTATGCATATGTATACATGCATATGCTTGCATGCTTGTATGAATATGTATATGCTTGTATGCATGTGCTTGTATGTATATGCTTGTATGCATGTGCTTGTATGTATATGCTTGTATGCATATGCATGCTTGTATGCATGTGCACGCTTGTATGCATGTGCACGCTTGTATGCATGTGCACGCTTGTATGCATGTGCACGCTTGTATGCATGTGCACGCTTGTATGCATGTGCACGCTTGTATGCATGTGCACGCTTGTATGCATGTGCACGCTTGTATGCATGTGCACGCTTATATGCATGTGCATGCATGTATGCATATGCATTCATGTATGCATAATCATTCATGTATGCTTGTATGCATATGCTTGTATGCATGCATGTATGCATATGCATTCATGTATGCATATGCATTCATGTATGCATATGCATTCATGTATGCATATGTATTCTTGTATGCATATGCATGCATGTATGCATATGCATGCTTGTATGCATATGCATTCATGTATGCATATGCATTCATGTATGCTTGTATGCATATGCATGCATGTATACATATGCATGCTTGTATGCATATGTATACATGCATATGCTTGCATGCTTGTATGCATATGTATATGCTTGTATGCATGCTTGTATGCATATGCGTGTATGCATATGCTTGTATGTATATGCTTGTATGGATGCTTGCAGTATGCATATGCATTCTTGTATGCATATGCATGCATGTATGCATATGCATTCATGTATGCTTGTATGCATCTGCTTATATGCATGTGCTTGTATGCATGCTTGTATGCATATGAATGCTTGTATGCATATGCATGCATGTATGCATATGCATTCATGTATGCATAATCATTCATGTATGCTTGTATGCATGCATGTATGCATATGCATTCATGTATGCATATGCATTCATGTATGCATATGTATTCTTGTATGCATATGCATGCATGTATGCATATGCATGCTTGTATGCATATGCATTCATGTATGCATATGCATTCATGTATGCTTGTATGCATATGCATGCATGTATACATATGCATGCTTGTATGCATATGTATACATGCATATGCTTGCATGCTTGTATGCATATGTATATGCTTGTATGCATGCTTGTATGCATGCTTGTATGCATATGCGTGTATGCATATGCTTGTATGTATATGCTTGTATGGATGCTTGCAATATGCATATGCATTCTTGTATGCATATGCATGCATGTATGCATATGCATTCATGTATGCTTGTATGCATCTGCTTATATGCATGTGCTTGTATGCATGCTTGTATGCATATGAATGATTGTATGCATATGCATGCATGTATGCATATGTATACATGCATATGCTTGCATGCTTGTATGCATATGCATGCATGTGTGTATATGCATGCATGTATGCATATGTATACATGCATATGCTTGCATGCTTGTATGCATATGCATGCTTGCATGCATATGCATTCTTGTATGCATATGCATTCATGGATGCATATGCATTCATGGATGCATATGCATGCATGTATGCATGTGCATGTGTGTACACATATGCATATTTGTATGCGCGTGCATGCGCGAGCGCGCGCACGCGTGCATGCGCGTGCATGCGTATGCATGCGTATGCATGCTTGCATGCGTATGCATGCTTGCATGCGTATGCATGCTTGCATGCGTATGCATGCTTGCATGCGTATGCATGCATGTATGCATATTCATGTATGTATGCATATGCATGTATGTGTATACATATATATGCATGCATGTATGTGTATGCATATGCATGAATGAGTATGCATATGTACTATGTACGTGTGTATGCATATGCATTGTGTATGCATATTCATGCATGTGTATACATATATATGCATGCATGTATGTGTATGCATATGCATGAATGAGTATGCTAATGTACTATGTACGTGTGTATGCATATGCATTGTGTATGTGTGTATGCATATGCATGTGTGTATGCGTATGCATGTGTGTATGCATATGCATTGTGTATGTGTGTATGTGTATGCATATGCATTGTGTATGTGTGTATGTGTATGCATATGCATTGTGTATGTGTGTATGCATATGCATGTGTGTATGCATATGCATTGTGTATGTGTGTATGTGTATGCATATCCATGTGTGTATGCATATCCATGTGTATGTGTGTATGTGTATGCATATGCATGTGTGTATGTGTTGATATATTTAGGTAGTGATGTGTGTGAACACACTAGGACCGCCGGGGCACTTTTTTCCCTCTTTAGGAGGTTTTTTTCCCCTGGCTTGTATATACGGCTATTGCCCTAATGGGCTACATATCTTTGTAGATTCTCTAGTAATACATTCAGTATTGTGTGTTTGTGCTCCAAGCTTCTTCTTCTTCCTTGTGCTGTTCGAGTGCTTCCGTAGACGTCTAACTCCAACAATTGGTATCAGAGCAAGTCGTCGCTTCATCTAGGGCACCGTCGACACTCCTTCGTTTGCGATCTGAGCTCGTTTCGGCCTCCGAACGCACTATCACAGCGCTTGTGCAAGCTATTTTGTCTTTTTGTGCCAAAGGTATATACCAGTTTCTGTTTGCCAGTTTAAGCGTCTCGAAGTCTGCTACAGGTCTAGCAGAACTCGTCTAGGCAGTTCTGTTCAACTTTTTGAGATACAGTCAATTTTCTACATCAAGGTATTTTAGTCACCGGCCATGGCTGAAAGCAATGATGTATTTCGTACGTTGGCTGTTGAGGATAAGTTGGATGGTACCAACTACCCATTATGGGCTTATATGATGCGACATGTACTGGTTGCAAAAGGATTGTGGAACATTGTGCAGGGTGTTGAAAGACGTCCTGTTGCACCTGTAACAACAGGTACTGCGAATACAGGTGCTGCAGCTGATGAAGATGGTGTCGAAGATGATATTGTGCCGATTCCTGTTCGTGCTTCTGTTTTTGCTGCACCTACTGTAGAGCAGATTCGTTGGGATGGCAGAGATGCCCTGGCACGTGCATTGATAGCTTTGTCTGTCAAACGTGCCATTATTCCTCATATTCGCTCTTGCAGAACAGCTAGGGATGCTTGGGATACACTTACCACATTGTACCAAGCTAGGAATGAGGCTCGTGTTGCTTACCTCCGAAAACAGTTGGAGAGTGAGCACATGAATGAAGGTGATTCCATGGACAGTTTCCAAACAAAGATCAAAGATTTGAAGGAATAGTTGATTTCTGCTGATGAGGTTATACCAGGTAGCTCACTTGTGCAGACCGTTCTAAATGGTTTTCCCGATTCATATCATAGTTTTGCTTCTACTCTTCGGTTGATGATGAAAGGCAATCCAAATGCCTTATCATGAGGAGTTAGTCTCTGTTCTGTTGCAGGAAGATCAGTCAAGGCAGAACAGGTTCATTATGCGTGTTGCAGATCAAGCTTTCTTGGCTAGTCAGAAGGGCAAAGGAAAATGGAGCTCTTCTACTAGTAAGCAGAAATCAACAAATGCTGCACATTCGAAGAACTAGGATAAAGATGAGAAGAAATCAAAAAAGCAGAAATCGTTTTGCAAGTACTGTAAAGGGGATGATCATATCATAAAGAACTGTCCAAAACTGGCTGCAAAAGAGGCAAAGAAAAAGGAGGCTAGAATGGTTGTTGCAGAAGCCTCTACACCAAAAACAGAGTCTGCTAATCTTGTGCAGGAAGAAGAATGGGCATTCACTACTGTTTGCAGTTTTGACCCATCTTCTCATGAGCAGTGCATGTCTGCAGTAGACTCATATGTTTGGTACTTTGACAGTGGGGTGACCAAACATATTACCTCGCAGCACAGTTTCTTCTCTTCACTCGAGCCTACCCTTACAGGGAATACTGTTACATGCGCCAACAACTCCTCTTATCCTGTTATGGGAGTTGGTAAGATCATTTTGACTACTGCTGATGGTAGTACTTTCACTTTGTCAGATGCTTTATTTGTGCCAGGGATCAAGAAGAATATGTTATCAGTTATTGCATTAGCCAAGATTGGCTTGGTTGTGAAATTTGTTGATGACAAGTATACAGTTCATGATCTGTCAAATGGCGATGTGATTATTGCTTCTAGCATTGTATGTCGTGGGTTGTATAAGCTCATAGACTATGAAAGATCTGAAAATGATTTGGCATGTGCAGTAAATGATTCGCAGGCTATGTCAGATGCAAAGCTTTGGCATGCACGCTTTGGTCATCTAAATTTTGCTAGTTTGCTACGCTTGCAGAAATCAGAAATGGTGTCCTCTTTGCCCAAACTTGAGGCACCTGGAAAACATGTTTGTGAAGGCTGTATTTTGGGGAAAATGCAGCGTTCCTCCTTTCCAAAAGATGGTTCAGTTCGGGCTACACAGAAATTGCACCTTGTACATAGTGATGTCTGTGGTCCTATGCAGACACCCTCTTTTGGAAATTACCTTTACTTTGTGACTTTCATTGATGATTTTTCCAAGCATGCATGGGTATATCCACTCAAAGCAAAGTCTGAAGTGTTCATGTGCTTCAAACAGTTTTTGGTTTTGGCTGAAAATCTATCAGCATGTAAAATGGGCACCCTTCATTCTGATCGAGGGGGGAATATATGTCTTCTAATTTTAATACATTTTTGGCTGAACGTGGGATAAAACACCAGTGTACAGTGTCGTATACACCTCAACAGAATGGAGTTGCTGAACGGAAGAACAGGTCTCTCATGGAGATGGCGAGGTGTATGGTCAAGAGTCAGGCTTTACCTCATAGTTTCTGGCTTGAGGTTGTCATGTGTGCAGCATATGTACTGAACAGGTGTCCCACTAAAGCGCTAGTCTATCACTCCATATGAGGCTTGGCATGACCGCAAGCCATGCGTTGCTCATCTGCGTGTTTTTCGTTGTTTGGCATATGCACTAGTGCTTGAATAACATCGCAGAAAATTGGATGGTAAAGCAGTAAAATGTATTTTTGTTGGGTACAGTTCTGAAAGTAAAGGCTATCGTCTGTATCATCCACATACTAAACACATTCTCGTTAGCCGTGATGTTGTCTTTGTGGAAGATGCTATTAAGCCATTGCTTTCATGTACCAAGGAGACATCTGTTAGCTCCAAAGACATGTATGATACTTTGATGCCTCTTTTTACAGGTGGTCAGTCTAGTGCTCGTCCTAATGAGGTAACTTCTCAGCCTTTGCAGGTTTCATGTGATGATGCAGATAATTCTATTTCTGATGTAGATGTACATGATGCACTTATTAATGAGAGAGCTGATATTGAGCAGGCAAGAACTATGCCAAAATGGCTGGTGCAGACTTTGCGTGACAACAAATTAGATGCACCTCTATCATATCGTACTCGTTCAGGCTCTCATAGTGCCTCTTTTGCATCAGATTGCTATGCTATGGCTCCATCTAGTCTCTGTGATGAGAATGAGCCTGTTTCGTTTCATGAAGCACAAAATTCAGAAAATTGGATGGCTGCTATGCAATCTGAATATGATGCTATAATGAAGAATGGTACTTGGTCTCTATGTGACTTGCCTCCTGGCAAGAAGGCCATTGGCACTAAGTAGGTATACAAGCTGAAGCGTAAACCTGATGGTAACGTGGACAGGTATAAGGCTAGGCTTGTTGCAAAGGGTTATGCGCAGGAAAGAGGCATTGATTTTGATGAGACCTTTGCACCTACATGCCATATGACTACTGTTCGGAGCATTTGTGCACTTGCAGCCCATCATGGTTGGAATGTACATCAGTTGGACATTAAAACAACATTTCTGAATGGTGACTTGCATGAAGAAGTGTATGTTTTTCATCCCCGTGGATTTGTGCAGAAAGGACATGAAAACCAGGTGTGTAAGTTAAAGAAGGCATTATATGGTTTAAAGCAAGCACCACGTGCTTGGTATGAGAAGATACATGCCTATCTGGTTGCACATGGTTTTGAGAACAGTCCAACTGAAAGCACCTTATATGTTAAACGTGCTAATGATGTGCTTCTGATCATTGTTGTCTATGTTGACGACATGCTTCTCACTGGTCCTATTGAGAAGCATATTGCTGATTTCAAGGCTGATTTGCATGCCTCATTTGAGATGTCTGATTTGGGCCATTTGCATCACTATTTGGGCATTCAGTTTATGCAAGTTGATGGTGGAATGGCTTTGTGTCAAACGAAAAATATTGACACATTATTGAAGCATTTTGGCCTTGAAGACTGTAAGCCTATTGCCACTCCTATGGAGACAGGTTTACGATTGAGTCTTCATGATGCTGGAGATGCATTTGATGCTATTCTCTATCAGCAGGCTCTTGGATGCTTGATTTACTTATGCATTACTCGGCCACATATTCAGTTTGTTGTCTCATAGATGAGCACGTTTATGCATTGCCCAGGAGTGAAGCATTGGCAGGCGGTTAAGCGCATCTTTCACTACTTGAGTGATACTCGACTACTTGGGTTGTTTTATCCCAAGGGGGGATCACTACCGCAAGATTCGCATGCTTTTTCTGATTCTGATTGGGCTGGTTGCTATGACACTCGTGTGTCCACTAGTGGCTTTTGCTTCATGCTTCGTAGCTCATGTATATCTTGGTTGAGCAAGAAGCAATCTACTGTAGCCACTTCCAGTTGTGAGGCTGAGTATAGGGCAGCTTTCACAACGACTGTTGAGTGTGTGTGGCTAAGACGCCTTATGGTTGATTTGGGTGTTGGTCAGTCTTCTGCCACCACTATCTTCACTGACAGCCAGAGCGCATTGGTAGTTGCGAGGAACCCTGTGTTCCATGATCGCACTAAGCACATTGAGGTGCATTATCAATATGTCAGAGAGAGGTTCTCTGCTGGGGAGATCAGCTTTGCATATGTTCCCATGCAAGAGAACATTGCAGACCTTTTCACGAAGGCTCTGCCTAGGGAGAAGTTTGAAGCTTTCCGCAAAGCTTTAGGCTTACTTCCTTTTGTGGAGTGATTTCCACATAGCTTGGCACTTCCTTATACATGAGTGCCAGCTCCTTGTTCACTGCATCACTCCCAGGGGGGATTTGTTGATATATTTAGGTAGTGATGTGTGTGAACACACTAGGACCGCTGGGGCACTTTTTCCCCTCTTTAGGAGGTTTCTTTCCCCTGGCTTGTATATACGCCTATTGCCGTAATGGGCTACTTATCTTTGTACATTCTCTAGTAATAAATTCAGTATTGTGTGTTTGTGCTCCAAGCTTCTTCTTCTTCCTCGTGCTGTTCGCGTGCTTCCGCAGACGTCTAACTCCAACAATATGCATGTGCATGTGTGTATACATATGCATATTTGTATGCATATGCATGTGTATGTGTATGCATATGCATGTGTATATGCATATGCATGTTTGTATTCATATGCATGTGTGTGTTTATACATATGTGAGTGTGTATGTATATATGTATATATCTCTCCCTCTCTCTCTCTCACTGTCTCTCTCTCTCTCTCAATCAAAAACAAAACTAAAAAGAGAAGATATTAGAAAAAGAAAAAACATAAAGAAAGAAAAAACATAAAGAAAGAAAAAACAGTGATATATCTCTCACTTACATCGATATAATTGTTTGAATCAAGGTTGTCAAAATCCACTTGAAGTTCTCCTTCATCAAATTTCTAAAAATTTGATCCCAAAAATATCTTGCAAAATTAAAGAAAGAAGATATTAGAAAAGGAAAAACATAAAGAAAGAAAAAAGAGTGCTACAATATGTGCGATTTACTTACCAAAGCATCAAATCTATCAAAATAGAGGTGTGCTTAGAGAGAGAGAGAGGGGGAAGGAGAGAAAAAGAGAAAGAGAGAGAGAGAGAATTGTTTGAATCAAGGTCATCAATATCCACTTGAAGTTCTCCTTCGTCGAATTTCCAAAGATATGATCACAAAATCTCTTGCAAAACCAAACAGAGAACATATTAGTAAAGCAAAAACATAAAGAAAGAAAAAAGAGTGCTACAATATGTGCGATCTACTTACCAAAACTTCAGATCTATAAAGATAGAGGTCTGTTTAGAGAGAGAGAGAGAGGGAGGGAGGAGAGAGAGGGAGGGAGAGAGAAGGAAAGAGAGTGAGAGAGAGGGAGGGAGAGAGAGAAAGAGGGAGGGAGGGAGGGGGAGAGAGAGAGAGAGAGAGGGTGACAAACAAAGATCTATTGATGGCGCGTGCAAACCCGACAGGAGAAGATCTAGATTCAAAACGCTCAGAATGACGAATTTTGGTTTCGGACCCGGTTAAAAAGAGGGCGTCGGTAGTTACAGCAAATTACCGACGCTTATACCGACGCAATCTTTCCGAGGCAAAGCGGCTTCCCAAATTGTCCGAGGGTCATACCGACGCCGACAGGTGACCGTCAGTATTCATAAAATTGCATGCACACATTGTGAATTCCTTGTAATTTAGGAGCTGCCCGTGTCACCTCATTCACTTTGGACTTTGGGAGTGGTAGGTACCGAATAAGTCAACGGCATGATGCAGCTCACTGAACTTGTTGCAATACGACTGAGTGAGAGCATGATTCATCATCTAGGATTCCTCCTCGGAATGATGCACCTTACATTAAATAACTGAAGAAGGGACCTCTTCTTTTGATGTTGAGCTTCTTTTTTTACTGTATGTGAGTCTTTTAGTACAGTAATGGACTCTATATTCTCCATATGGATAGCAAAAACATGTTTGATTTACATATGAAAGTTGTGAGCTTTTTTGTATTTGAAGTTAATAAGAGGAGTTGGACAGCTAGAGGGTTTTTTTTTTAGAGTACAATGAATCGGAAACACACTCACACACCCAACCTCGTTAGACAGAGGCACCCATCGAGCCAAGAGATTCACGGAGCGACCATTCGCTTCTTCCAGCAGAGCTGTCTTCCAACTTATATATTTCTGATGACTAATTTTCATTTCGATGATCTGCCATAGCCTATGTGGTAGGCCTTGCAAGGCATACATGGAGTTATAGAGGAGGTTGATAAACCTCGCATCCCCATCGTGTGGAGCCCACTTGGTTTTAAGCTTATTGTTGACATACTGTAGCTCTTTGTGATGTCTGAAGGGGGGGGGGGGGGGGGGTTTCTTACAGTTAGCAATTCTTCTGCCGAGGAGGAAAAGGGACTTCTCGATCCACCACTCCTTGGGGGTATTGCCAAAGTTTTGAGCACATCTTTCTCGCCAAATCTTCCAAAGGATCTCTCCCCTAATTGCATTCCACAATGCAGCAAAACAACCGATCGATTCACCAATGAGGGCATGCTTCAAAGGTTGTTCTTGGAGTCCCAAAGAAAGACCAAGGACCCTCCATAATCGAAGGGATTTAGGGCAAGCAAAGAACAGGTGACCTATATCCTCTATGCTACGGCAACATCGCTTGCACCAGGGTGGAACCTCGCAGATCTTGTTAGCTTTTGCATTGGTCCATATTCCATGATGTAGGATTTGCCGTAGGAGAACCGACTTTTTGTTTTCAATGAGAGGGTGCCAGATATACATAAATTTCATATCCCATCGAAGTCGTGTCCAGTTGAGACACCATTTCTTGTTGAGACTGATGTGAATGTCATTGCAGGCTTCGACATATGGAAGCTTGGAGAGGTGATTACCATTATACCATTTAAGGCCCATTGGGTTCGGAGAGTCCTATCGCATAAGTAGTCAGATTTTAGATCGGTCCCAAGCGTGGCGTCTGCTCAGTAAAACATTCCATTCCTCATATGTGACCGCAGTAGTAGGGTCAAGGTCCTCAAAGTCCACCCATCTGTTTGTGTCCTGTTTCCAGAGGTGCTTCCATTGTTTGAATCCCTTATTCCTGAGTCTCTTGGCACTCAAGACTTTCCAAGGCTCCACATTTCTCATGCCTTGGATCGGGAACCAAATAGAGTCGTTTTGTCTTATACTTGCCACCCACTTCCAATCTTCACTGATTCTGATGTGAGGTTTGAATGTGTTCCAGCTCAGCCACAAGGATCTTACCAGGATCGATCCTTTGGGTGAGACCGAAGTCGGAGAGAATAGGAGGGTGAGGATGTCGAGGTTTTTCCATCCAGGGTAGCCTACCAAAGTAATCGCATCTGTGTTTCTAAAAATTAATGTGGCCCAAGAGGAATCTTTGTTGCCCCACTCCTTAATCATCCACTTAGCTGCAAGTTTATTGGCCATGCTACCAATGTCCATAATACCAAGACCTCCGTTCTCCTTTCGGCTAGTGCATATGGACCATTTGGTTTTAGGCACAACCCTCCTGTTATGAATGAGTGTTTGTTTCTTCTTTTTTGCTCGACATTAAAGCCAACATGCAAAGAAAAACTGAAACAAAGAAACTCCTTAAATGTCCAACCTACAGCTTGTCAAATAGTTGGCCAACTCCAGAATGAGAAACCTATGGATACTTTTGCCAAGTGCAAAAGCCTTGGGTAACATGGCCTCTCCAGAAAGCTCTTCATAATTGGTTCGGAAATAAAACATCATATTTGGTGCTCTGTATACGTAAAGTAGGATACGAAAATATTGATGCATCTCTTGGTGTTTATCATAGTGTCACACATCTCTTTCATAAGACTTTGGGATGGTTCTATTGGGATGCATGTCCTTTTGAGCAACCAAAAGTGTATAAATGTGCACATGAGAATATGTTTAAAAATAAGCATTACAACTTTATGTCGATATAGGCATTAGTATAGCCATCAAATCATCTGTTGATGTCATCATTGCTATGAATATTGATATAGGCATCATAATAAGCAGGGTTACTTCAATTAAATAGAAGAAAATCCCCATGTTCAAGCTACCTCTCTCTCTCTCTCATTTTATCAAATACACTTCAAATTTATGCATAAAACACTCCATTTTAATATCACATTTAATTTCACTTAATTCGTGTGACATTATTCAAGGTCAATGAGAAAAGAAAAGGGAGATAGAGTGGCCGAAAGAGAGAAATAAGAGATTATGTAGAAATAGAAAGAGAAAGAGAGATAAGGGCAAGGAAAGAGAGGTCAAAAAATATAACAGGAAGCGTAAATTGAAGAGAGAGATATAAATTATAGCCATGTTTTATGCAGCACGAGGTGGGATGAAATTTCGTGTGCAAATTGTTGATCGTAAGTTTTTTTTTTGGGTGATGAGCTTTTTTTGGATGATACCCTACTTTGAACTGATAGAAGAGTAATGGTATATGAATTCTAATGTGCAATAGGGTGCTAATCATTGTCCCAAACATCACTCAAATAATTGATTGTCCCCATTATTCTCCTCTTGATTATTGATATGTTTGTAATTATATCCATAATTAGTTTTGCGTATATATATATGATCGCAAAATCTCTTGCAACTTCTTGTACAACTTCGTGTGGGACATCGTCTCTCCTATCGGCAAGCCGTTGGCTTCTCGCGAGGACATTGGTGGTCTCATTTATGAAGGTGCAAGACACTCGTTCAACGCTAGGTGGCACCCTCAAATCTGTGTCGAGGCTGACCTCAGTATGCCACTTCCATCGAAGATCAAGCTGGACTTGGGCGAAGGGGATGTATGGGAGCAAGATATCAGTTACAAAAACCTTCCCAACGCGTGCTTTCGTTGCGGCCAACAAGGGCACAGGATCAAAGATTGCCCTTTGAGACGTAAAAGCAAGCGAAATCACGAAGCCCCCAAAAAGGCTCAAGATGGAGTAGAGGAATTCAAGGGTCCCCTTACGGGTTAACCGAAGTCAGAAGAAGAAGGAAAAGAAGCCCTAGGGCAACCTCTGAGCGTAACAACAAGTCAGTCACCCCCTCCAGCAACTTGTATTGCAATCTGGAAAAGGAAATCAATGAGTTTGACTACCCTGGTGGGAACCAACTCGAGGCGGACACCGACGTCAAAGGCCTAGAGATCCCTGACAGTAAAGAAACCTTGCAGGAGCGTTACACTACAAGCAAAGAAGACGGCTTTACCACTAGCAATGAAGACAACATGGATAGTGAAAGCTCCATCATCGGATCGACTATTTCGGAAACGGAGTTGGAAACGGTACCCTGTTCTTCCCAGCAGGAGACATCCCGCAAAGAGGGATTACAACGACAATGATGGTCGCTCTTGAGGGGTCGGTTAGCCCTCTAGCATTTAACGATATGATGATCACCGTGGAAAAGCCCCCACAAGAACCTATTGCTAACTCGGGATCCGATCCGAGCGAAAAAGAAAGATGAACCCAAGAAAAGAAAGGACAAAGCTCCCTCCCGCAAAGAGGGATTACAACGACAATGATCATCATATCGTTAAATGCTAGAGGGCTAACCGACCCCTCAAGAGCGACCATCATTGGTCAATGGCTTCGCGACATTAGCCTAAACCCAGATTTTATATGTATCCAAGAGATTAAAATTGATGGAGAAGACCTCCAGAAACGGCTGAGACATGTCTCCTCGACCCATGTTTGGATTTCAACGGCGCATCAGCGGGGGTCCGACGGAACGGTAATCGGTATTAATCAACGCTGGTTTGAGAAGCTTGAGAACTCCACTGAAGATGTTTGCCATCGATGGATAGCTGTTTCTTTCGGTGCTCCCTTATGTTTCACCTTAGTTTCTTTGTATGCCCCTAACGGGGAGTTAGAGAGACTTAACACTTGGGCCTCCTTGGACTCGCTCCCCCACAACGTGATTATTTGTGGTGACTTCAACATGGTTGAGGACCCTATGGACAGATGGATGGGCAAGGGCAGGGTCATCGATAGTCGGGAGAAAGAAACGTGGGACAGAACTAAACTACACTTGGATTTGGTCGAATTCAAAGACTCGAAGGGCTTTTCTTGGTCGAATCTCCAAGCAGGCGAGGACCTGAGGAAAGCTAGACTTGATAGATGCTACATTTCTCAGAGTTTTAACCATCTGTGGGGCCACCCCTCCCTTTCGCAACGCACCGACCTCACCATCTCTGATCACTACCCGATCGTCATCACTTTTCAACCCCCCACCAAGATCCGTAAGGCTCCGTGGTTCCATGCTAGTGTGCCCTCCTTCTCTCTCCCCTCCGTCCATCAAGAAATTTCTGATGTGTGGAAGGAGGCCTTCGCCTCTGGCTTGTCCCCAGCCAAGTGCTGGAGAAGTGCGGTCGATAAGTCACGACAGATCATGATTAGATCCAGGAAGATGCTTGAGACTGTGCGGCGGGCTCGGAGAGAAGCTCTATATCATAGACTCTGGCGGCTCGAGGAGGAAGTGAACAAAGGAAAATCTCAAGCCCAGAAAGGTCTTCGAAAGATCAGAGCGATGCTGAGATACGAGGAAGAGATACAAAGGAAAAATTTGCAAATTTTCTTCAAGGAGTGGTGGGCTGGCAAAGCCGACAAACCCACCAAAGAGATGTGCCGTATCCTCAAAAGGAAACACAACAGAGAATCGATCCCCTTATTGCTAGACGCAAATGGCAATGTATGCAATACGGAAGAAGATAATTTTGGGATCATTGAAGGGCACTTCACGAGACTCTTGGGGACCTCAAACCCCCTCTCCCACCATAGAAGGGACTGTATGGCTGCCATATCTAGGGTTTCCCCCCACAGGATACCACCCAACCTTCACTCTCTTCTTCATGCCGCTATCTCTGAAGCCGAAATCATTGAGGTCATTGATGCCCTCCCCTCAGGTAAAAGCCCGGGACCCGACGGGCTCACTAATGAGTTCTATAAATCCTTCAAGCTGGTGGTTGCCACCCCTCTTCGTTTGGTCTGGCAAGAGGCACTCAAGTTTGGCGCGCTTCCTTCTTGTCTCAACAACGGCATTATCAAGTTAGTACACAAAAAAGGGGAAAAGAACAGAATAGAGAACTGGCGTCCCATTACAATGCTCCAAACAGGATACAAGATCATCGCCAAAGTCATTGCCAACAGAATCTCTTGCCACTTGAGAGCGTGGTTAAGCGAGGATCAAAAAGGCTTCATCAAAGGCAGGTCAATTTTGGAAACCATTATAGATATATGGGAAGGTCTTGAATTTGCAAATGAGTCTAAACAAGAAGTTGTTTTCCTCAAGATCGACTTTGATAAAGCCTACGACAGGCTAGAATGGGACTATATTCTACAGTCGCTACAAGATCTTGGATGTAGTCAGAAATTCACCAAGATGATCGCGACCCTTCTCGGAAACGCATCGACCCAAATTAACATTAATGGAAATCTGTCAAAGGTGATCAAACTTAGAAGATCTATCAGACAAGGGTGCCCATTGGCTCCCCTTCTCTTTGCCATTGCCACAGAAGGGCTTAGCAAGCTGGTGGAGCATCAGGTGGAAGTTGGTAACATTAAAGGCCTTCGGTTGCCGCATGACCACAGTCAGATCAACATGAGACTTTTTGCCGACGATATGAACGCCTTTGTGCACAATGATAGTACCAGCCTTGAGATGTTCTGGAAGTGCCTTACTACCTTTTGTGAAGCATCTGGATCCATAATCAACCACTCTAAGACCGCCTTTAGAGCTATTGGTGGGTCACAGCCCGACCTTCTCATTGATCATGGCTGTCAAATCATTCCGCAGGGCCAAATCTTTCGGCTTCTTGGGATTCCCTTGGGGTTCGACGTGTCTATGGAACAGCGATGGAACTGGGTGCTTGCCAAACTCGAAAACAAGCTTAACTATTGGAGAGGTATGCAAATCAATCTCGCTGGTCGTGCTATGGTTATCAACACGTTCCTCTTATCATCTACCATTTATTTCCTTTCTTGTTGGAGACCGAAAGAGCATGATCTGTCCAAACTGGATAGTATTTGTAGAAACTTCCTTTGGACGGGCGACCACAATAGGAGGGGGGTGCCTAAAATCAAGTGGTCCATCTGCACCAGCCATAGAGATAGTGGGGGACTAGGTATCTTGGACATTGGGTGCATGGCTAACAAACTTTCGGCCAAGTGGATGATTAGGGCTTGGTGCAACGGGGAGGCCTCGTGGGCCAAGCTGATCTTCAGAAACAAAAATGAGTTGGCACTCATGGGCTTCCCAAATTGGAAGAATCTTGACATCTTGACCTTGCTGTTTTCCCCGATCCCCGTCTTCCCGAAAGGCTCTAATCTGGTGTGCTCCCTTTGGAAGAGTTGGAATAAAGTCAAAAGTTTCACAAGAATAAGTGAAGACTGGAAGTGGGCTGCCGGTATCAGACAAAACGACTCTATCTGGTTCCCGATCCATGGCATCCGGAGTGTGGAACCTTGGAACATTCAAAATGCCAAGAAGCTATGGAACAAAGGCTTCAAAAAATGGAAACATCTCTGGAAACAAGGCACCAACCGCTGGATCAACTTTGAGGATATTGATCCTAGCATAAACATTTCGCATGAAGAATGGAACACATTGCAAAGAGATGCCTCGCCTGGGACCGACACAAAGTTCGCCTTCTCATGGGACACGACATGTCGAGCTCGCTTGGTCTCAAATGGCACAATGGGAATAGCCTATCAAAAGTCCCGAACATCAAAGAAACAATCTTCTATCAGGCTAACCTCAACAAAAAGTGGTGCCTGTCATGGACGCGGCTTCGGTGGGACATGAAGTTCATGGCTATCTGGCACCCCCTCATAGAAATCAAAAAGTCTGTCCTCTTATGGCAAATCCTTCATCATGGAATCTGGACCAACCTTAAGGCTAGCAAAATTTGTGGTATCCCCCCTGGTGCAAGCGCTGCCACCGGTCTATCGAAGATGTTTCACACATCTTCTTTACCTGCCCCAACTCCAACAGACTCTGGCAGGTGGTTGGAAAGAGAATTAGACTTCAAAAACGTCTCAGTTGGCAGCAAGCCCTTCTGGGAGAAGCGATCGGCTGTTCCGCGACTCTCTGGAACGCCATCAGAGGGGAGGTCCTATGGAAAATCTGGAAGGAAAGATGTGCTTTCAACTTCGGTGACTCCCCCAAGGAGTGGTCAATTGAGAAATCGCTGTTCCTCCTTGGCAAAAGGATTGTCAACTGTAAAAAATCCCCCCCCTTTAGGCATCATCAAGTACTCCTTTTGATCGATAACAAGCTTAAACCCAAGTGGGCCCCACATGAGGGTGATGAGAGGGTAATTAACCTTCTTTGTAATGTCATCTAAGCTCTGTAAAAGCTTCCCCTGCTTTGTGGGATTTGGGGGGTCCCGTGGGCACTAGTCCCCTTCTCTTGTACTTTTCTTTATTTAATTCAAGTCCGGGAGAGTAGGCAATTGCCGAACTTCCTTTATATTAAAAAAAAAAAAAAAAATCAAGGAGAGAATAATGGGGACAATCAATTATTTGAGTGATGTTTGGGACAATGATTAGCACCCTATTGCACATTAGAATTCATATACCATTACTCTTCTATCAGTTCAAAGTAGGGTATCAACGTTCAATCATCTTGTTGAAGTTATAGCCTCCTACATAAAAAATGCATAATTGGACTGAGAGTCCACAAAGAGAAGATAATAGATGGAAATATAGAGCCGTATTACAGTTTTTTCATGACGAAATTATTTACAAAGAATGAGGAAAAATTTTAGATGCACTTCAAAAGACAATAAACGAGGTATTGAAGAGGATTTATCAAAGGTGGATCCATTTTCGAGGCAAGGAAAATCTCAGTGAAGACATGGAACATGGCAACGGACTTGATCCTTTGAAATTGATGTGGGCATATATTATGATATGCTGGATAAGGATTAAATTTCTCAAGCTTTTCTTGAAGTAGGTTTTGGATGGAGTATTGACATATAAGATCTCCAAATTTTGAGAAAATGCTAGAAGCACAGCCAAGCCGAATGGATCAAACCTTATCAATCAATTCTTTATTTGGTTTTCTATTAGAAAGCCTTTCACTCTAACCCATTTTCTTTACACTTGTCATTGGAGGGTGATTTATTCTTGGAAAGCAAGGTAACATAAGTGTAGAGGGGAACAAACTTTTTCTGGTGCGAGAGGGAGTTAGAATTCAGGTTAATGAATTTTTTGTCACCTTCATGGGTTTTTCATTTCGTAATTAACTTGTCACCATGAAGCAGATAAACCATAGACTGGCGAAATGGGATATCATTTCTACAAATCTTTATTGGCTTTTCTAGGAGAGTGAGGGTCTCCCCATGAGGTACTTCTTGGGCATGTTCTTGAAGTTTGTGGCACATCACACTTCCAAGATTTTTCAAAGGCCTCCCCTTGATACGATTCTAGAGAATGGTGAAGCACACAATAGATTCTCCAAAAATGTTTTGTTGTCAAGAGATCTTCCACTTAAGTTTGAGAAACTATTATAACATAGTATCCAAAAGCCCTAAAGTTTTGGGGCATAAGAAGAAGAATTGGCAAGATCCTCCTCCAGTTGATGGAACCTCTTGCAACAAAGAGGATATTTAGATATTCTATTGGCTTTGAAGTCCCTCCAAATGTCATGGTGAATAATCTCGCATGGGAGGATCACTTTCTACCTCTCAATTTAGAGGATGCTAGAGAACTTGGAACTTAATCTCCCATTTGATCCATGCAAATTGGGTTCTCCACATAACCTGTAGTTTGAAGTGGAGGCTGAATTCATTGCTAGATCTTGAGATATTTTCAATCATATCCCCATTCTTCCACATAAGGCCTCTCAATTGGGGGATGCTTCTATGGTGTAGGATTGTTAAATCTTCCTTCCCCCAACCCACCGTAGAGCTTCAAGTAGGCATTAATCATCAATCAAGATTGCTATTTGCATCGATGATCTCTTGTTTGTTACAATCATCTATTCCATGTATATTGATGTGGTTCCAAGAGTTAAATTCTATTTGATCACAAGCTCTTAGCTCTAGGAACTTCCTTGATTATAATTAAGGGAATCCTAGAGATGGAACATCACAAGGATTGATTTCCAATCCTTTCCAAAATAGAAATAATTCTTCAATTAGTTGGATGGTTTGTGAAGATAAGAAATAATCAAAGATCCTTTTGGGGGATTGCAATTGGGTTATGGAGACAAGTAACACGATCATGGGTTTTCCAATTGAGCAAGCCAATAACGGAGAGCTCTTTCTTCTGCTTCAAATTCAATTCATGGCAAGATTTTTTTGGTTCACCCACAAATAAATCATCCATTCAACATCCATATTTTCCACAATAACACTAAGAATGCCAAGGCTGACCTTTCTTTTAAAATTCAAATAATGTCCCACTTAACCTAAAAAATCCCTTGTTTGTTTTGGTAACTTATCCAAAGGAAGTTATTGGACGGAGAAAATTTTTATCGTAAATCTCTTTATCCAAACTTCTTGATCATGAGAGGAAGTAAATCATAGTCAAGGTAAGAGATATATTTTTTATCACCATAGATTCCCCACCCCGATGAGCTACAAACTCTTCTAATATTTAAGGTTGTCATTAAATCTATTCAACACCCTATCCCAATGTTAGTTCATCAAGACAGAGAACCCCATTGGATTCATAATAGCTTGAATACTTGGCCTAGACAATCTTCTTACATCCCTCTTTGATAAAAAAATCTTAGGGGTGGGAAAAAGAACCTTCATTGCCATCTTAGGATAGTTATCTTTGAGCTTATAAATATAGAAAAATTTTCAAGGCATTCCCGAAAGTATACGGTAGAATTCTAGGATCTATTGAAAACAACTTTCAACTTATATCCAAAAAGCATAAGCACTAGCCAATATTTACCATTTGAAAGGGTTGTTCCCTTGATGCTATCTTTCTTAACTTTATCGTTGAATACAAAATTGAGACCATGCGCCACAATCTTAAAAAGGAGGGGGCTAGCGACAACCCTTGTCTAATGGATCTCTTGATGTGGAAGGGGGACAACATATTCCTATTAATGTTGATGGAGTGTTCATATTACCTAGAAGGGTAGACACGATCCTATTAATGCATTCTTTTCGACCCAAAACTCAGGTAACAAGAAAATGAAGTCCCATTCGAGCCAAGTTGTAAGCTTTTTCTAGTCAGTTATGAGAAATAGAAAGTATTGATTGGAGTCTTTGAAAAACCCTATCACTTCCCAAATGTCAATGGTAGGCTCAAAGATGGACCTACCTCTAATAAATCCTTTTTGCTTTTAATGAATATATGAATCCAAGAATATCATGAGTCTATTTTCAAGGGCTTCAATGATGCTCTTGTAATCATCTCCAACATGGTTATAGGACTTCAAGTTCCTATCTATGCTTTGTCATCTTTTAGTAAATTAATTTTATCACCCATGCATTTAGACACCCGGAAGGGCGCAAACCTACTAGATGTTTGCCAAAAAGGGTCAAAGGCTTGATAAGCATGTCCTTGAAAGGAATCCACAAGAACAGAGGTTTACAAGACTGGGTTAAACGGCGGTCAACACTACCGCAAGGATAGACAAACAGAGGCACTCAACCACAATGCAACATCATTCCAGATTACATGTCCCTTACATGTTGCTGCCAGGGATTGAACCCTCCCCCCCCCCGCCTCAAGAGACGAGAGGCCCAACCATTAGGCAAGCGAACTGGGACCAGTGTTGATTTTTGACAGTCACCTATGCTCGTCATTAAAAATAGCAAATACAGGTAAAACCAAAGAGTGCCCTTCTTTAGATGGGAGAACCAAATTTTTAACCTTGAAATTACAATTAAATTGAATGAGTACCCTTCAATTTTCAAAATTATATACTAAACATACACATATGCACACTTGCATAGCTATAGCCTATACATACACAACATACATGTCTCCATTGCATTCAGGCATGTGTGTATACCTTCTCAAAAGGGATATCTCCATGATGGAAATTTATACACACCTACCGGCACATACATTTTTGTACACACACATGCATGTATAAATGCATGCATGTACAACTAAATGCATATACACAATGTTACTCACCTGGAAACTAGTGCACATACCGTATACTGCCTGCACATATCCGAAGACTTACATATCAGCATTTTGCAAACATATACACTCCAAAGAACACATACATGCATATAAATTTCAGCACACATATACCTGCATGCTGATTATGGATAGATGCATGCAAACATGTCTGCAATTTGCAAACATATACACTCCAATGCACACATACATGCATATAAATATCAGCACACATACCTGCAGTGTGCTGAATATGGATATTGCATACAAATTTCAGTGTACTTTCTTGCACACCTCACGAATGAGGGATATCTATACATAATACATATGTTGATAAAAAAGTAGCTCCAAAAAACTTAACTCTTACAAAGAATATGGCTATGAAAACATTCCTCTTCACAAAAAAAAACTGTAATCAAGAGCCACAATTTGAAGGGCAACTATAAGCTTATGGACAACAACATGCATATTATGGTCAAAAAACGTATGCACCTAAGCAATTATCAAGAAAATATGGGTAGCATCAAGCATGTACTTGAGCACAATGCAAATGCAGGTGAAGTTTATGGACAGACATATGCAGGAATTATCCAGTCAATTTGGAGTTGCAAATGAGAATGGACAGTATGAAGTTGTATAATACCAAGTGCTTGAATACAATGCAAATACAGATGATGTTTATGGACAGCCATATGCAGAGAATTATTGGAGCCAATTTAGATTATGGTAGACACACAAATCCCAAATCCACCCTCATATGTTTAATGGAGTGTTCAAAAAGAAAATTGATTAATGGAAATGTTTACATATATAACTGAATGTAAGGCTGCATGAAAAGGGTTTAAGCCACAAAAATCATAGAGGAGTCCATCAGCCAGCAGCTAATTCTAATAGTCCAACAGCAAGCAGCTAACTCTAATACTCCTTTGATGTGAACAAAAGCAGAAAATAGCTTCAATCCTTGTACAAGATGGTTTGTGACCTGCTACAACAATAACAATTAAATACCATCTAAATATAGGGACTACTCATAATGATCACCTGAGTACACTTTCTTATTTTTGAAGGGGAAACTTAGCAGCAGCAAGACCTCAAAATTTGCACACTAAACCTGCTACAAATTTGCATTTATGCTCTTTAACCTCAAATATTATATATATAGAAATCCTCATAGATCATACATCCTTCTACTTTTGCTTTCTTTCCAAAGCTCAAAAACACGATTCCAATCCACTTCATCTATGTTCGGACCTATTGTAGAAACTCTCATTAGATGATCCAAGGTATTCATAGTCAACCTTGATCTTCGATCGCTCTTTATCAAGTTCTATTTAAAGAACTCTCTCTCACATGCAACCCTGCTTGCAGGATCACGAGAATCGCATGCCATAACTTCATTAAATTTGGAAAACTTGCATGCCAATCCTTCATAGATTAAAAATATCTCCAAGCTTCTTTCATCGTGAAACATTCACAATTCATAAACAAATTATCCACAAAGGAGTACAATTCTTGTTCACATCCTCTCTTATCAATAGAGTACAATGCATGTTCGAAAAGCTCTCGAAAGCCCAAAAGATGTTGTAGTAGTCTTTCCAACCATAGTTTTGCATTTTGTTCACGAACCAAAGCATCCTCTGCATAATGAACATGGCTAAATAATTTTGATGCATTTAGTAAAGGTAAATCCACAAAACTTGTATTTAATCCATCCACAATAGCTTGTACATAGCTTTTTCCCAATGCATCTCTGCAAGACTCCATCCATATGAATACGCATTTCATTGGTTATGGTTGGATTATCCGCGTTCGTGCATATAGTACCATCATAAATAAGTTCATGACGATAAAGACAACCATGTGAATCTTTCAACTCAAGATAACCATACTTAGAACAATTCAAAAATTCTCTCAAAAGAAACGAACCATTTCCAAAGTTGTCACAATTTATATACGACCTATAAAGTTGTCTAATGGTAATGTCTATAGTTGTACCGATAGACGTCAAATCGATAATGTCTTCCTGAAGTTTTTGATTCAAAGCATTTACCACCTTTAATACATCTGCCAAAAGATGTAAACAAAAAAGAGTGACAAAGTTGCATCCCTTTGAGTACCACTCTTGCATTTTATCCTTCCTCCATAAAGTTAATATGGAAGGCATAAGAGAGACAAGTCTAATCATAACTTGTCCTCTAGAAAGCCATCGAATAGAGTGAACCTGTAAAACACGATTGGCATCTATTTCCATGAGTTCTAATAATTCCATCAACTCTTTATTTCTCTTCGATGCGTTATTTATCCATGAATATACCTTGTTTAAGGTCGATTCATGAATTTGGAGAATTATTCAAGTCCCATTGATAATACTTAATATGATAACTTCTTAGTTTTGAGCTTAGACTTGATACTGCACTTATAATACAATGAGGCTTAATGTTAAAGAGTCAAGTTAATCATCCAATCAAGAGATAATAACAAGTTCTAGTGTGTGAAATGACTCAAAAAGAATAAAAAAAGGAACGAAAGAATCGTCTCAAAATCATGAATACTTCCCACTTTTCTTGAATAGGCCTTATTTGCAAGTTTTTCCACATTTAACAATTCTGGAAATCCTTTGGATGCATCTGCTATTGCAAGCGCTTCACGATGTGCAATGCAATGCATAGCAATCAAACTTGGACAATCCTTCTTCAAAAATGATACCAAACCTATCTCACTAACAATCATTGCAGATGCTCCATCTGTTGCAATTCCAATCAACTTTTGAAAATCAAGACCTTTCTCAATTAAGAAAGACTTAATTGCATCATAGATTGTTTTTCCTCTTCCATCATTGATACAAGCGATGCCCATGGATTCTGAAACCTTTTTGCCTCTACCACCATGTGTCAAATAGACACAATAAATAATAAGATGAAGCTCTAGCAATCTATCTGTACTTTCATCAATCATAATGGAAAAAAATGGACTATCACATGCACTTTTTACTTGCATTTCTGTAAGATACGTAGAAATTGCATTCAAATATTCAACAGCTACATACCTACTTGTTTGAGAAGAGTACTCTAAACTCTTAGGCATATTAGCCATTTTCATTGTGAGTGCAAAGGCACACATATCTTCATATGAAGAAATCGAGAGATCTTTTTGTGCAATGAAATACATTATCTTCATTGTTGTAATTATTCTCTCCATATTAGCATCTGCAATAAGGGTCACATGCCTGGAATTGATTTTACCTTCTTCTCCATTTCACAAGTCCATTTTGCGACAACTATCTTATGCGATGAAGATGCAACATGAGTTACCAATGAATCATGTTGAATATTGACGCATCCACTTCCTGTTCCAAATGGACCAAACAAAGCATACCTCTCACAATACTCACATTTCATTATACTATTACCTTCAACCAATATGTGGCGTAGCCATGGAAACTTCTCTTTCCAAGCTTCTCGAAACTTATGCTTTGAAGAGCTTCCTTGAGATGCACTTTCACTCTCTCTATTAGAGTCATTAACAGGCATAGGCTCTGCCCCTAGGATATCCAAATCCTCGTTCAAATCTATATCAACTCCTCTTGAAGGAGCACTCCAACCAAACATAGAAGTTATTATCTTTTGCGCCTTTTTTTTAGGGTGCCATGAAAAATGTTCCACTATACCTACACAAATTCAATAAAATATATATAAGAAAAAATAGTATATTTACGTTACTTATTATATATATGCAGACACACTAGATACTCTCCTAAAGCTTCTATTTCTACTTGGAAAATGTATTTTCACAGTTAGCACACAAGCTTACTAATGTCCTTTATGCCCACCATTGCTTACATGTGTGCATGTCCATTGGGTATATGTGTGCATGTCTATAGGGTATGTGTGTGCATGTCCATAGGATTAGTGCACACAAACATGCACATACATAGACATGCATGCATGGATGTGTATGTATGTGAACATATTCTTTTGTGCATGATATTTACATATTGTACATTACATGGATCAAAAGCTAGGTTTAATACACTACATTAATATACTAATAGTTGTTCACTTACCAACCCTAAAACCTAAGTCAAAACCTTAAGTAACATATGCAATCCTAAAACCTAAGTCAAAACCTTAAGTAATATATGAAACCCTAAGACCTAAGTCAAAACCGTAAGTCTGCTTATGAATGCACGATGTGTGTAGTTGCATGCATATGAATAGATATCCATATATGCAAGCACATGTGCATGTGTATGTACAAGCAAATCTGTGCAACCAAGCATTCTAGGCATGCATCTATATTTATGTATATATTGAGTAAACATGCATCATCCATATGCATGCCCAAATGTTGCTCAACGCAAAACGCTAAACCACGATGAACTGTTCAGCAAGGTGTGACAAAATCCTATACCAACTTCATGTGTGGATACTTGATTAACGTAATCCATGATTTGCCATGTTGTTCCAATATATGAGTTAAACTTTGGAAGCTTATGTGTGTGCACACAAACATGTACATAGATGTGCATGCATGCATGTGTATGTATGTGAACATATTTTTCTATGCATGATCTATGTATATGTATGTGACTTGTGAGTATCAATGTCCATGTATGCCATGCATATACATACATATTACATGCATCTCCATAGCAAGCACATATATGCATGTCTACATCATGCATGGAGTGCACATGCATGTCTGCGTACGGATGCACCATGTGTGTAGTTGTTGTGTAGAGGTTACTTTGATACTAAAATACATGCTCAAGCAACTAAAATGTATGCACATATTTTTTTGCAAGATGATCTATGTATATGTAAAGGACTCGTGATAGTATCGATATCTATGTATGCCATGCATATGCATACATATTACATGCATCTCCACAGCAAGCACATACATGCGTGTCTACATCATGCATGGAGCACACATGCACTTGTATCCATGTTTGCATATTTGCATGCATGTTTGCATATTTGCATGCATGCGAATAGATACCCACATATGCAAGCACATGTGCATGTGTATGTACAAGCAAATCTATGCAACCAAGCATTGTAGGCATGCATCTATATTTTCTTGTAGGCATGCAAGCACATGTGCATGTGCATGTACAAGAAAATCTATGCAACCAACTTCTAAGCATTGCATGTGGGCATGCATCTATATTTATGTACATATTGTATCCATTACATAGACGAAAACTCCTCAATGCTTATCAACATTAGTCATACACAATTAAAACAAAATTATCATATGAAACAAATGGTATCAACACAAAACGCTCAACCAAGATGAACTGTTCAACAAGATGTGAAAGATGATAACAACATACACAACATAAACAATTAAAAGGTCCAACATAATGCAGCGCAACTTATTAGATATTACCACTACTGTTTTTAAAAAAGTGCAAATACCCATAAACAAAAACTTAAACTCTGTTTGTAATGCCCTAGTTCCAATCTTCATTAAAAAAAAATCATTCTATCAAACATGCTTCTCTTTTTGCTCAATGTTTCTTTTTGCATAGATTCCAAGACCAATTATACACTAATTATATGTAAACACACATGATTAGAGACGTCAAATGTAAATATATCTCATAAATCATGGAAAACATGAGGACAGATGATGGTTATGCCAAATTTCAGATTTCAAAAAAGAGTCTGCCAGTATTTAGCAGACTGCTCATAACAGATTTGAAAAAGAAGAGTCAATTATCTGAAAAAGTAGCATACCTGATCTAATCCGAACTTTTCAATGATCAAATTGCTTTTGCGTTGCTTCCTGCCACAAGAATATCGATAGTCTCTTAAAGATTTGATGAGACAATACTATAGTTGCGTAAGGGAGTGTAGCCTATGAGTCCTCAGCCCTCGTGAGTCGTCCAATCATATGGCATTCCTGCAATAGTGTCACTAAGAAAGTATTATCATAGATTCATACTTTTCATGGACGAGTGTTCAGCATGCACATAAGTTTCAAGCACAAAAAATTAATGTAATGCTGCATAACAAAATAAACTCTTTATCTCTACTCAGAATCTATTAAATTCATGAGAAATAAAGCAAGTTGATTCGTACTAATATACACATATTTTTGTATAGGTGGAGATTATGTCCGCACATAAATAGACTCAGACTTAAAACACAAATAAATGCTTCCTTTGCATATTTCAATAAATTAGGAAACAAAATAAGTACGTACTGTACTATCACTGCAGAGTGGATTAATGCACGATTATCTGCACTACAGCTATCCATTGATGTACAGTGACTGAACAAGACCATGACTGACATTCATCAAATCATAAACGGAAAAAGGGAGGACATACTCGGTTCAGTTATACAAAGATACAAAGATTTCGTTGGACTTTCCTGTCTTTTGGTAAATAATTCCAACTCTGTACTTTCTTGTCTTTCCTGTCAGCATACAATTCCAAAAGTACATAGTGGGTTTATTAAATACTGGCTCAAACACACCTTCTATACTGCAGGTCATTTTAAATATCAATTGAAGAGTATGATGCAAGCATTAGTGAATAAATGATTAGCTTCAATACTTAACCATATAAAATTTTCAAGTCTTTATCCCAAAAATGACGAGAACACACCACTGTGTTACTACCATTCTTGGTCATAAGGAGTTGTATACAATGGCATTACTATCAATATTGCATCATTAGAAGACAATCCTACTTACCAAAGATGGGGAATACAGCTACAATATTATTACATTCCTTTGCAGTAAGTGACCATATACAATGACATTGCTATCAGTATTATTGTCCTTCCCAGCTGCAATGAAGGTGCTTAAGTTTATTACAGAGCGAGGGTATTCAAAACACAGACAGGCGTGCATCAATTCATAAACTTGCATCCTTCATTTTTGCCATAGCTTTACATATCAAAGACATTTTAGCAGTCAATCTTTGTACGCAAGATGTAAATTGAATCCATAGAGATGAATTGCCATAAGTGATTTGAGCTCCTAGAGTACTGATTCAGACTCATAATTTCATGCCCATTCATTCTAATAGTCAATATTTACATCACCTAGCCCCACACATAATGCATCTCATCTAGTAAGAATGGTCTCTTCATCCTAGAGTGTGAGTGTGAGAGAACCAGATACCATGTAACCTACAAATATCATTGGTTTCTAGATTCCCAGGATAGCTCACATACTCATGGCAAGAACTATATTTCGATGTATAACATGTTTCGTAACATGCATGTTTCTATATTCATCCCATAATCATACATGTTTCATAACATGCATGATGCATATATAATATCTCCATCCCAAAATAGCCTTTGCATGAAGTGAGCTAGAGCCTAGAACCACAAAGAGCTTGGCCACAATCAAATCAACAATTATGATGTCTATGCTGTCATTCCCAGTCCCCACTACATTCTCTATGAGACAAGTGTCCTCAACAAATGCAGACATGAATACAAGAAATAGAAGATCCATCATGATTCATACCACATAAAATGATGGTGCATTGCCGATTCCTGAAGATAATGTTGATGGAACCCTCAAGCCTCGATATAGCAGCGTCATCCAGCTCTGTAATAAGCCTCTAGTGTAGGAGACCGACCGTAGGGTGCTATGCATGTAGCTTCTTCTCGAGCAAGAACCTTCATGTCACGATTCACGAAGAGTGACACACAGTAGAGAGACAAATTCCAATGACTCACGGACCACACAGCATGCTTCACGAATCACAAAGAACTGGAGGGAGACTGGAGTCCTGCGGCGTGCCACTGCATCCTCTGGACTCTGGAGTATGACCTCATATAGTACTCGTAGCTGGTGTCGCGACGATGGGCGTTACTCAGGAGTCAGACTACAGAGTCCAGAGTATCTGATAAACCCTAAATGAAGGCTCGACGTTATGCTTGTGTACAGATAATGGACTTGTCACTTAGGTAATAGCAGATGCTAGAGAGTCGAGACTAGTCTCAGACTATAGTTCACTGTATACAACCCTCAGCAGTGAGCCTACATGTCCAGAGAGACTACATTCAAGCTCGGCCGCTCGCGACTCAGAGAGCCCTCAGGCAGCAGGCTTCAGCCCGCAGCCCGCTGGCAACTCCCGACTCCCTGGTGACTCATGACTCCGAGTAAGGTTGGTCCCTGAACCCTGGATAATAAGTGACGGGAAAATGTGTGAACTGCCCATCACTTTTATGGGCAAGCTTAAATTTTACCTGGTATTTTGATGGGAGTTCAAAAATTTTCCACGTCTATGTTGAAAGTTAGGTTAATATTTAGCCTATTAAATACGGCCCAGACCATGCAATACGGCCAATATTGCCGTCAAAATGCAACACTAGGACTCACAGCGAACGACTGATTTCACGATCATCTAGAGTGCACCCCCCCCTCTGCGCGACTGACTGAGCGGGGCTGAATTTTGTGTCCTCCGCGCGACTGACTGGGTCTTTACTCCTCGCTGATGGAGAGCAGTCCTTCGTGACTCTCCCCTCCTTTGCACGCCTGACTGGGTGTCCATCGGGAGTTTGGTTGCGACTGACTGAGAACTTCGATCCATCAAAATTGATGGACGACGCACGATCGACAAGCAATGGCGACTGATTGAGTTTGGCGATCGACAAGTAATGGCGACTGATTGAGTTTGGCGACTGATAGGACTGAGAGAAACTTTTTTCTTTTGCTGACCTGGCTGCTTTCCTTGTTGTTGCGTAAGAATTCCTTTTTGCTAACCTTTTCTCCGACTTCAGCTTCGTGAGTAATTAACAAAGAGTGAAGAAACTTGAAAGGCAAAAAGAAAGAGTTTAAGGGTCGAAAGCATTGCTTTTTTAAGTGTGGCTTTGAAGGAACGACAAAAGCTTGTAGGTATTTTGGTTTTTTGAGGGAAAAGAAAAAATTGAGAAACTTTAAAGGAGAAGAAAGGAGCTCTTTCAAAAGAGAGAAAGCAGTTAGGTTTAAGGGGGAGGTTCCTTTCTTGTCGGGTCTTTGTCATGGATTTGGCGACCCCCTCTTTTGGGAGAAGTAACCTGGCCCCTCCTCCGGGGGAGATCGGTAACCTGGTCTCTTTGTTGGAGGGGGGGATCTTGTGCGGCCCTTGGGGCCTCCGAGAGTGCTAAACCCCCCTTGGTCTCCATCAGTAGATCCGCAATTCTGTCAACTCAGGAGGAGCTCAAGAAAGTTTGCCTCGTCGGCCAAATGTTTGGCCCTAGGCCCCCGCTCGAAACTGTGCGACAGTGGCTTCGCAACGAGTGGTTCCCCCGTGGGCTAATTGTTTGTAAGTGTTAGTTCTTATTGGCAAGCCACTTGTTGCTAGTCTTTGAAAATGAAGAAATGGCGTTTCGAGCCCTAAGTATCGGAACCTGGCAACTCGGCCGGGCGACCCTGTGCCTTTTTAGATGATCCCTGATTTTACTCCCGACAAATCAAAATCGCTTCAGTACCCTCTTTAGGTTGAGCTCCCTAACCTGCCATACTTCTTGTACAACTTCATGTGGGACATTCTTTCTCCTATCTGCAAGCTGTTGGCCTCACGCGAGGACATTGGTGGTCTCATTTATGAAGGTGCAAGACACTCGTTCAATGCTCGGTGGCACCCTCAAATCTGTGTCGAGGCTGACCTCAGCATGCCGCTTCCATCGAAGATCAAAGTGGACTTGGGCAAAGGGGAAGTATGGGAGCAACAAGGTCACAGGATTAAAGATTGCCCTCTGAGCCAAGAAAGCAAGTGAAATCAAGAAGCCCCAAGAAACGCTCAAGACAACAAAGGGGCATTGACTCACTCGATGAAGGAAGGGGAAGTCAAGGGCCCCCTTAATCCAGAAGCTGATGCAGGCGGGTTCATTGAAGTCAGAAGAAGAAGGAAAAGAAGCCCTAGGGCAACTTTTGAGCGAAACAACGTGTCAGTTACCCCCTCCAGCAACTTGTATTGCAATCTGGAAAGGGAGATCAATGAGTTTGACTACCCAAGTGGGAACCAACTTGAGGTGGACACCAACGACAAAGCCCTAGAGATTCCTGACAATTGTAGGTATTTTGGTTTTTTGAGGGAAAAGAAAAAATTGAGAAACTTTAAAGGAGAAGAAAGGAGCTCTTTCAAAAGAGAGAAAGCAGTTAGGTTTAAGGGGGAGGTTCCTTTCTTGTCGGGTCTTTGTCATGGATTTGGCGACCCCCTCTTTTGTGAGAAGTAACCTGGCCCCTCCTCCGGGGGAGATCGGTAACCTGGTCTCTTTGTTGGAGGGGGGGATCTTGTGCGGCCCTTGGGGCCTCCGAGAGTGCTAAACCCCCCTTGGTCTCCATCAGTAGATCCGCAATTCTGTCAACTCAGGAGGAGCTCAAGAAAGTTTGCCTCGTCGGCCAAATGTTTGGCCCTAGGCCCCCGCTCGAAACTGTGCGACAGTGGCTTCGCAACGAGTGGTTCCCCCGTGGGCTAATTGTTTGTAAGTGTTAGTTCTTACTGGCAAGCCACTTGTTGCTAGTCTTTGAAAATGAAGAAATGGCGTTTCGAGCCCTAAGTATCGGAACCTGGCAACTCGGCCGGGAGACCCTGTGCCTTTTTAGATGATCCCTGATTTTACTCCCGACAAATCAAAATCGCTTCGGTACCCTCTTTAGGTTGAGCTCCCTAACCTGCCATACTTCTTGTACAACTTCATGTGGGACATTCTTTCTCCTATCTGCAAGTTGTTGGCCTCACGCGAGGACATTGGTGGTCTCATTTATGAAGGTGCAAGACACTCGTTCAATGCTCGGTGGCACCCTCAAATCTGTGTCGAGGCTGACCTCAGCATGCCGCTTCCATCGAAGATCAAAGTGGACTTGGGCAAAGGGGAAGTATGGGAGCAAGACATCATTTACAAAAACCTTCCCAACGCGTGCTTTCGTTGTGGCCAACAAGGTCACAGGATTAAAGATTGCCCTCTGAGACAAAAAAGCAAGTGAAATCAAGAAGCCCCAAGAAACGCTCAAGACAACAAAGGGGCATTGACTCACTCGATGAAGGAAGAGGAAGTCAAGGGCCCCCTTAATCCAGAAGCTGATGCAGGCGGGTTCATTGAAGTCAGAAGAAGAAGGAAAAGAAGCCCTAGGGCAACTTTTGAGCGAAACAACATGTCAGTTACCCCCTCCAGCAACTTGTATTGCAATCTGGAAAGGGAGATCAATGAGTTTGACTACCCAAGTGGGAACCAACTTGAGGTGGACACCAACGACAAAGCCCTAGAGATTCCTGACAATAAAGAAACCTCCCAGGAGGGTTACACTACAAGCAAAGAAGATGGCTTTACTACTAGTAACGAAGATAACATGGATAGTGAAAGTTCCATCATTGGATCGACTATTCCGGAAACGGTGCCCAGTTCTTCCCAGCAGGAGGCATCCCGCAAAGGAAAACAACCTATGGAGTTACCCTACAAAAGCCCCCACAAAAACCTATTGCTAATTCGAGATCCGATCCCAGCGAAAAAGAAAGATGAATCCAAGAAAAGAAAGGACAAAGATCCCTCCCGCAAAGAGGGCTCACTACGACAATGATCATCATCTCATTAAATGCTAGAGGGCTAACCGATCCCGCAAGAGCGACCATCATTGGTCAATGGCTTCGTGACATTAGCCTAAACCCAAAATTTATATGTATTCAAGAGATTAAAATTGACGGAGAAGACCTCTAGAAATGGCTTAGACATGTCTCCTCGACCCATGTTTGGATTTCAACGGCACACTAGCAGGGGTCTAGTGGAACGGTAATCAGTATTGATCAATTCTGGTTTGAAAAGCTTGAGAACTCCATCGAAGATGAATGCCATCGATGGATTGCTGTTTCTTTTGGTGCTCCTTTTTGTTTTACTTTAGTTTCTTTGTATGCCCCTAATGGGGAGTTAGAGAGACTGAATACTTGGGCCTCCTTGGACTCGCTCCCCCACAACATGCTCATTTGTGGTGACTTCAACATGGTGGAGGACCCTATGGACAGATGGATGGGCAAGGGCAGGGTCATCGATAGTCGGGAGAAAGAAACGTGGGACAAAACCAAACTACACTTGGATTTGGTCGAATTCAAAGATTCGAATGGCTTTTCTTGGTCAAATCGGTAAGGCTCCTTGGTTCCACGCCAGCGTGCCCTCCTTCTCTCTCCCCTCCATCCATCAAGAAATTACTGATGTGTGGAAGGAGGCATTCGCCTCCGGCTTGTCCCGAAACAAGTGCTTGAGAAGTGTGGTCGCGAAGTCATGACGGTAATGATTAGATCCAGGAAGATGCTCGAGACTGTGCGGGGGGCTCGTAGAGGAGCTCTATATCATAGACTCTGGAGGCTCGAGGAGAAAGTTAACAAAGGAAAATCTCAAGCCCAGAAAGGTCTTCGAAAAATCAGAGCGCTGCTGAGATACGAGGAAGAAATACAAAGGAAAATTTACAAATTTTCTTCAAGGAGTGGTGGGCTTGCAAAGCCAACAAACCCACCAAAGAGATGTGCTGTATCCTTAAAAGGAAACATAGTAGAGAATCGATCCCCTTATTGCTAGACTTAAATGGCAATGTATGCAATACAGAAGAAGATAATTTTGGGGTCATTGAAGGGCACTTCACACGACTCCTGGGGACCTCGAACCCCCTCTCCCACCATAGAAGGGACTGCATGGCATCCATATCTAGGGTTTCCCCCCATAGGATACCACTCAACCTTTGCTCCCAGCTACATGCCCCTATCTCTGAAGCAGAAATCATTGAAGTCATTGATGCCCTCCCTTCTGGTAAAAGCCGGGACCCGATGGGCTCACTAATGAGTTCTTTAAATCCTCAAGTTGGTGGTTGCCACCCCTCTTCGTCTAGTTTGGCAAGAAGCGCTCAAGTTTGGTGCTCTTCCTTCTTGTCTCAACAATGGCATTATCAAGTTAATACACAAAAAAGGGGAAAGAACAGAATAGAGAACTGGCATCCTATTACGATGCTCCAAACAGGATACAAGATCATTGCCAAAGTCATTGCCAACAGAATCTCTTGCCACTTGAGAGCGTGGTTAAGCGAGGACCAAAAAGGTTTCATAAAAGGAAGTTCAATTTTGGAAACCATTATAGATATCTGGGAAGGTCTTGAATTGGAAAATGAGTCTAAACAAGACGTGGTCTTCCTCAAGATCGACTTTGATAAAGCCTATGACAGGCTGGAATGGGACTATATTCTGTAGTTGCTTCAGGATCTTGGATGTAGTCAGAAATTCACCAAGATGATCGCGACCCTTCTTGGAAATGCATCGACCCAAATTAATATTAATGGCAAACTTTCGAAGGTGATCAAACTTAGAAGATCGATCAGACAAGGGTGCCCATTGGCTCCCCTTCTCTTTGCCATTGCCACGGAAGGGCTTAGCAGGTTGGTGGAGCATCAGGTGGAAGCCGGTAATATCAAAGGCCTCCGTTTGCCTCACGACCACAGTCAGATCACCATGAGACTTTTTGCGGATGATATGAACGCGTTTGTTCACAATGATAGTACCAGCCTGGAGACGTTCTGGAGGTGTTTGGCTACCTTTTGTGAAGCCTCTGGATCCAAAATCAACCATTCTAAGACCGCCTTTAGAGCTATTGTTGGGTCACAACCCGACCTTCTCATTGATCATGGCTGTCAAATCATTCCGTAGGGCCAAATGTTTTGGCTTCTTGGGATTCCCTTGGGATTGGGTGTCTCTTTGGAATAGCGGTGGAACTGGGTGCTAGCCAAACTCGAAAACAAGCTTAACTATTGGAGAGGTATGCAAATCAATCTTGCTGGTCATGCAATAAATGAAGACTGGAAGTGGGCTGCCGGTATCAGACAAAACAACTCTATCTGGTTTCCGATCCATGGCACACGGAGTGTGGAATCTTGGAACATTCAAAATGCCAAGAAGTTATGGAACAAAGGCTTCAAAAAATGGAAACATCTCTGGAAACAAGACATCAACCGCTGGATCAACTTCGAGGATATTGACCCTTGCATCAACATTTCGTATGAAGAATGGAACACTTTGCTAAGCAGATGTCTCGCCTGGGACCGACACAAAGTTCGCCTTCTCACGGGATACGACACGTCGAGCTCACTTGGTCTCAAATGGCACAATGGGAATAGTCTATCAAAAATCCCGAACATCAAAGAAACAATTGACTATCACATTGACCTCAACAGGAAGTGGTGCTTGTCATGGACACGGCTTTGGTGGGACATGAAGTTCATGGCTATCTGGCACCCCCTCATAGAAATCAAAAAGTTTGTCCTCGTATGGAAAATTCTTCATCATGGAATCTGGACCAACCTTAAGGCTAGCAAATTTTGTGGGATTCCTCCCTGGTGCAAACGCTGCCACCAGTCTATCAAAGATGTTTCACACATCTTCTTTACCTGCCCCAACTCCAACAGACTCTGGGAGACGGTTGGAAAGAAATTTAGACTTTAGAAACATCTCAGTTGGTAGCAGGCCCTGCTGGGAGAAGCGATCGGCTGCTCCGTGACTCTCTGGAACGCCATCAGAGGGGAGGTCCTATGGAAAATATGGCAGGAAAGATGTGCTATCAACTTCGATGACTCCCCCAAAGAGTGGTCAATTGAGAAATCGTTGTTCTTCCTTGGCAAAAGGATTGTTAACTGTAAGAAATCCCCCCCCCCCTTCAGGCATCATCAAGTACTCCTTTTGATCAATAACAAGCTTTAAACCAAGTGAGCCCCACATAAGGGTGATGAGAGGGTGATTAACCTTCTTTGTAATGCCATCTAAGCTCTGTAAAAGCTTCCCCTGCTTTGTGGGATTTGGGGGGTCCCGTGGGCACTAGTCCCCTTCTCTTGTACTTTTCTTTATTTAATTCAAGTCCGGGAGAGTAGGCAACTACCGAACTTCCTTAATATTAAAAAAAAAAGAACTAATTAAAGAGTTTTTCAAGTCTAGATTGTTTCTCATGGATAGGATGGATATCACTTCCTCCGATCAACTGATATATCCGCCTAACAACATTGTAAGATAATTTTCAAATATTAATGATAAAAAGTTTTATGTTAGAGAAGATAATTGATTGAATTATGATGCACAAGATGGGTATTGTCTTTTCTATTAGATACATCACCATTGTGATCTTGCATTGGGATATGGAATCCTCATTGTAATGTTGTGAATATTTGTGGTCTACCATCTACGTCATCACTTCTTCAAAATTCCTTAGTTGCTTAATGGGTCTTCAAGGTCTTCATTATTCAGGCTCCACAAGGGATGTGTTACTTCCTCTTTTCTACCAAGATCCTAGTTCCTAAGCATCCTTGTTTCCTACATGTTGCCATTGTTTTGGAGAGTTGGGTTGGTCAAAGCTTTGCAACCCTCTTAGGGAGCCTATAGGGAATCACAAACCTATCCAAGGAGTTGCAACAGAAGGTAATGTTTAGAATCTAGCAGTAGGTAATGATTTTTTTCTCCACAAGGCATCACGACCTTGAGACCTTATTTACTCCTTGTGTCATTCCTGCTCATTTGGACTTCTTCCCTTGAATGCAACATTCCTTTAGGGCACCACTTCAAGCATCAAATCTCAATATTTTTTCTTTTCATAGCATCATGATCATGATATCATTTTCTAAAGGCCTTTTCCATTAAATTTTTCGTTTATCTTCATAGTGATTCATAAGGTATATTGGTCCGATTGAGGTTATGGTGGTAAAGAATCACCATCATCTTTTTTAAGGATCCCCAATTGAGCATCCTAGATTCTATTAGAGGCTTCACGCCTAAGAGATCCAAATTAGTGATTCCTTTAGGGTCTTTATAAGAAGAGGCAAGATTGGGTTGATCATGAGTAGGCGAAGAAGGAGAGGAAGCATGTAAGAAAAGGCCCCCATAATTCTTCATGACATGTAACTGCATAACATTTATTACTATCTCTAATTTTTGTATCTAAAATCGATTTTTCTTAATCTCTAGCTCAATTTCATCTACTCCAAGGACTCCTCAACCTCGAAGAGCTTGAATAGAACCTGTGTAGACATTTTCATGATTTTTAAAGCGCTTTGAGCCCCAAAATGATCCGTATAACATATTTTTAACTATGTCCTACATGTGAAACCATTCAAAGCTAGTAAAAAGAACTACGAGTAGAGATTGTAGGCTCATTTTGAATGGTTAGCTAGTGTGAGGAAGTAAAGAAAGTTAACTCTTTTTGCATTTTTGGATTATCTCTACTATAACTCTCCATTCTTCCACTCATCCTTGCATTTCATCATATGTGTTTGTGCATACATACATCTCCTTGCTTGTTGTGTACACATTTTCATGAGAGGGATTTGTGGATGTTATTTTCTAAGGTTTTTTTGTAGTTTCAAGGCTGATTCTTGCTCTAATATGTTTCTCAACTATATTTCTACTCTACACAAGTCCCAAGGGATCATCCTCAGATAGACCTTCAAAGTTAACTTTTTGGCATGAAAATTTGTGCACAAATCCCTAGATTTGCACAAACAGAATGCTATAGGCAAAAATTTAAAAGGTGGTGTTTTTAGACCATCACGATAGACCAAATCGATCATGATAGTCCTAAAATATCCTAATAGACATAGACTAGCATGATAGAATGCTTCCTCATAACACATCAAACCACAAAAAATGATTCCATGGCGATAGGGAACCCTCTACCATGATAGAGCACTTCATCGAGATAGAGTTCATCATGATGGATCCTCACATACAACAATTGACCTGATCATTATCAAGAACTTCTATCGTTAGAGACGAGACCATCGCAATAGTCCCCCTATCTTGTGAGACCACTCCCATGGAACCCCTATCAATTGCAAGGTTGCACCCCCTATCTTGTGAGACCACTCCCATGGAACCCATATTAATTGCAAGGTGGCACCTTCACCACAGTTGGGTGCCTCATTGCAATAGACACCTCTTTCGTGATAGACCTAACTATCTTCCATAATGGAATATTTTCATAGTCCAAATCATCACAACGCATAGACAATTTGCTTTTCTAGTGTATCATTTGCAATTTTTTCCTTGATTTTTGGTGTTTTCAGGATCCTTTTGGGGACTTTGATATGTGAGGGATGTGTATGCAAGGTTGTGAGTCTTGTAACCATGAGATTGGGAAAAATCTAGGAATTTTGGAGCTTCCATAGCATGTGCAAAGACGTTGGACCATCCTCCAAGAGGCTGTAAGTGCAAGATTGGAGTCACCTAAACTCCCTTTATGAATTCTATCTTAGGCTAGAAACAATTTAGTAAGGTTATAATTGAGGGAAACTATAGAAATCGCAAGTCATAAGAAACTTTAAGGAATGCACGTATTAACGCCAATAAAATAGACACAAAAACCTAAGGAAATGATATATAACTGTGATAAAACAAAAATTTGAAGCAATCAAGCATATTCTTATTGCTTCTCAAAATAGATAAGAATAATAATAAGATTAAAAAAAAAATTCAAGGGTCATTAAAAAGAAGAAGGGACATGAAATTCAACATGAAGCTAAGGGATAAACCGCTTTATTCATGAAATTGTGATCATGCAAGCACATTTCTAAAATAAATCGACAAAGCATTTAGATCTTCTAAAGCTAGTGTTAGATGCACTACCAAGTATTGGGCTAAGCAATTAGTTTCACATACCTCAAGTTCGGACTCAAAGAATAGTGAATCATATAGTGTTTATATCATGGAGAGATAGACAACTAGCTCAAGGATAATGTACTTAGAGACACTTAATGGACCCTATAAGACACGATTGGAGAACATTAAAACTAGCCCTCTAGGTGCATACATCTTTGAGGGTGGCTTAATGTAGATGTGCACAACTATGGTGCTGTTAAGGTACATGCAGAGATGATGATGAGAGAGCGAGACATTTACGGATAACACCACGCACGCTGTAGCAATGGTGCGAGTCATTTTTATTCATTAGGTTTTTGTTTTCACATTATACTAAGCTACGTCATCAAATCTCCCCCTCAAGCTCAAAATGAGCTTAAATATGAAATGAAAGAAATACATATGTCCATACAAGATGAAATAATATGAAATGAAATCTAAATACAAACTAAAGCTTCCTAACTCCTAAAGCTTCTCTGAAGTAGATGAACTTGTCCTTGGGAAGAGATTTGGTGAAGATATCTGCCACTTGTTCTCAATGATGATGTGAATAAACTCCACTTCTCCTTCGATGACTTTCTCATGAACAAAGTGATAATGAACTTGCTTTGAACTCGCATGATAAACTGGATTCTTTGATAACATTATGTTGCTCACATTGTCACAGTAGATGACCACCTTTTCGTCGATGTAGACTCCCATGTGTTTGAGTAGGTACTTAGTCCATGTTGCTTCACAAATGGCTTGTGTAATGCCTCTATATTCAGCTTCAATGCTTGACAACATGAATGTTGGTTGCTTCTGGCTACTCCATGAAATGGTTGTACTTCCAAGCAAGAATGAAAATCCACTTGTTGACCTTCGATCCATGACATTTCTAGCCCAATCAGCATCTATGTATGCATATATACATGGCTGAACTTTTCTCTCATAAAACAAGCCTAAGTTGCATGTTCCTTTCACATATCACAATATGCGTCGCATTGCATCCAAGTGCACTCTACATGGTTTATGCATAAACTAACTCATCAAACCAACTTCAAGACTCAAATTTGCTCTTGTCTTTGTTACATAAATCAAACTTTCAACCATCTTCCTATATACATTGGCATCATGCAAGTACTTTCCATCATCCATAAGATTAACAATAGCATCAAGTGGCGTATCAATAGGTTTGGAAGCACTCATACCAAATCTATCAAGCATTTCCAGCATATAATTGAGTTGAAAATCCAAATTCCCTCTTTCATTGAAATTACTTCAATTCCCAGAAATTAATTTACCTCTCCCAAATTTGACATCAAAAATTCAGATTTCAATTGCTTTTTGAAATCAGCAATCCTCTTCTCATCATTGCCAGTAATGATCAAATCATTGGCATAAATCACTAATAGAGTCATTTTGCTTTCTTAATTCCATACAAATAGTGAATAATCAGCCTTTGATTGCATAAATTGCAAATCCAATAACTTCTTAGTGAATCGTTCACACCATGCTCGTGGTGCTTGTTCAATCCATAAAGTGCTTTCTTTAACTTGCATACATAGTCAGGATACTTTGGATTCACATAACCTTTTGTTGCTGCATATAGACTTCCTCATGTAATTTGCCATTCAAAAATGCATTCTTAACATCCATTTGATACAATTTCCAATTGTTCATAGCAGTCCATGCAATCACGCTTCTCACCGTTGTCATTTTCACCACTAGGCTAAATGTTTCATCATAATCCAATCCATATACTTGTGCATATCCTTTTGCAACTAAACGCGCTTTAAATCTTTCCAAGGAACCATCACTTTTGCACTTCACTTTGTATACCCATTTACATCCAATAGCTTTCTTATTCAGTGGCAATTTCACTAATTCCCATGTATCATTTTTCTTCAATGCGTTCATCTCATCATCCGTTGCTTTGTACCAATCTTCACTTTGTGACGCATCATGAAAATTCTTTGGTTCGTCATGCTTGATTCTCTCTATCATGTATGCATACTGAAGCTTCATAGACTTATTGTATAGATTCACTCTATCCACAAGATGTCTTACTCTTGTTGATTGTCTCACATGTGTTTCTTCTTCTAATCTCGAACGTGTCTCTTTCCTTGCATGTGGAGAAACATATTTCTCCTTCATATTTTTGAACATGCCAGGTGTAGCTATCTCATCATCAATATCTAAATCAGACTTGTACTTATCTTTCCCTTTCTCCTTTCTTCTTGCATAGTCCTTTTCATTTTCATTCCATGATGTTTCAAGTGTAGGAAACTCATATGAACCAGAGTCTTGGCTTTCTTCATGGTCAAAATGTCTACGACTTGTTTCTGGCTCATCATGAATATTATGCATAGAATCATCCATATTATTCTCTATCACAACCAAGTCTTTGGGTGCGTACCATGATGCATTCTCATCAAATATAACATCTCTGCTCACTATACATTCTTTTATAACAGGATTATAACATCTATATGCTTTCTTCTTTTTTGAGTATCCAACAAATATGTACTTTTTAGATTTAGCCTCAAACTTGTGTCTCACCTGACTAGGCACGTGTGCATAACAAATGCTTCCAAAAACTCGTAAATAGCTCACATTTGGCTTATGCTTCCATAGCCTCTCATAAGGAGTGAGATCATGAATCATTCCTGTTGGATCTCTATTTATAACATGCATAGCCGTATAACATGCATCCTCAATCACATGATTTTTGTGTTCTACAACACCATTTTGTTGTGGTATGTATCTACAAGAGAACTGCCTTCTGATTCCATGATCACTAAGGTATTGATCAAATTCTCTTAACATATATTCTCCCCTTGAATCTGATCATAGGCATTTTATATGCATGCCCCATTGCTTTTCAACCATGTCTTTGAATCTCACAAAGCACTAAAAAACTTCACTCTTATGCTTCAGAAAATAAATCCATGTATATCAGCTATAATCATCAACAAATATCCAAAAGTATAGTGAGCCACCAACTGATTTTGTTCTAGCAGGTCCAACCACATCACTATGGATTAGCTCTAGAGGTCTCCTTCTATGGATTTCTCTTCTTGGAAACTTCATATGTTGATGTTTTCCAAATGCACATTCTTGCAATTTACACATTTTTCTATGCAATGGCAATCTTATGGCGAGGCCTGGAAAAAATTCGACAGCATTTCCACTGTATTTCTAGATATATGCACCAAAAACTGAATGTTCATAAGTAATCCCAATGATTTTCCTTCTTGTTCTAAGCACTCCCTATGTCTCTGTGCATTTATATGCTCATTTTTTACCTCTTCGAAAAAATTTCGACAGAGTCTTCTTTGTCCAAAGTGTATATGAGCCAAATCATTTATCGTGAATCCACTCCAAAACCCAAAATCTGGGTAAAAGCATCAATAACAGCGCGTAACATAAGCAAACATTCTCTGACGGGTGGCCACAAAATCAAACATTCATCCCATGATTGGTACACGAGGTCTTTGGATAGTCTTCTCTTTGGCCTTCCACCTATATCATCAGAGTATCTTCAAAGATGAGAATACCTCAGTTAAAAACCTCACCGCATCCCTCAGTTTTTGTTCAACTAAATTCAATGGTTTTTAGAGGGTAATATAACCTCACAAGGAGCGTGAGTTGTCCACATTAAGGACCCACAAAATGCATACATTTGTCTCACAACATGTGAGTAGTGTCCATTCAAGGACCTACAAGAGAATACATGATGTCGCCTGCCACATGCAATCAAAATGAAAACTGAATTCAAATATGTACCCGAGATAAAGCCTTCACAAATTCATATCAAATTTTCAATAAGCTTTTTTCCTACTGCTCAATTATTTTGTGGCTGCCACACTATTTGTAGCACTTCTGAATGTAATATTATTATCATCTGTGGCCGATAGTAAGGGCTCTTTGGGAATAATATGTTTCTTTTTAGTAATTAACTCACCACAACCTATCGCCGAGGCTCTGTCTTCCTCGTTTTTCTCAATTCACCAATCCTCTATGTTCTCTCTTCTTCGTTTTTCTCAATTCAACGATCCTCTACTCATTGATGAATGCTTAGGAAACTAGTGTGTTAAGCAGACATGGCTACTTCCACAGCTTATGTATGAGCTATGATCCTCTATTCTCTGTATCCTCTTGTAGAGCATTCACTGAGTCGAACAGAAACTAAGGAATGGGGAGACTACAGATCTGGATTTTTCTTTGCATATTTTCGATCATCGCGCTCTCAAGCTGCATTTCAACTCAGGCTTTGATACCACTTTGTTGGTAGCGTGCGGCTATGGCGTTACCTTTCCAACACGGACGACATTGTCGTCTTCATAGAGATCACATAGGAGGGACATTTCTTTTTGTTTTTACATTATACTAAGCCACATCATCAGTTAAGAAGGTGAGTAGTGCAAATTGCAAACTCTAAACACCCATATGGGATTGATCATCCGATGGTCAAATTCAAAGATGGATCTTACATAGATAAACACGGACGAAGATCCTAGGAATATTTCTCATATTACTCATTGCAAATAAGCTCTATCTCAAGTTATATCCACTTCCAAACACCCTCAAGACAATCTAGGTATTGAATTGTTTGTAAACATAGCCACTCAATAGGCATTTTGGTGATTTCGTTTGACCCAATCATTGCTCTAAGAAGGCTTTATTGGTGTATCATTATAAGCACCCTAATTGCACAAGGAAAATGTGTCTACTTATACTGAAATTTGCATTGATTGTACCAAGTTACCAAACTTAGTTGACCCACACATACCTAGAAAGGAAAAAGAAGATTTTCCACCCATAGAAGCGAACCACTTCCCATAGACCCATATGAGCTATGGGCATCAGACCTTTAGAACTTGAAGGATCACATAAGGAGAAAAAAAAAGAGACCCACCCAAAGTGAGCTGCTTTCCTAACCTAGGTGCAAGAGATCTAACAAAGAGCCAATAGACAAAAAAGAGAGAAACAAAGAAACAATAGGACACATAAAGATACAAAAAACTATGCTTTGCCTACATTAAGAGAACAATGGAGGACTTTGAGGCCCCCAGGGGTAGTAATGGCTATGAAGCATTAATCTGATGGCATGAAAGATCCATATGATCAGGTAGAGAAGTTCAAACACGATTTGGGGATTGAACAAGTTGAGGACATGTTCATTCAATTTGAGGCTTCTAGATTTTCCCTGAAGTTTATGAAATTTGATTTATTTTGCCCTTTAAATCTAGGTAATTACCAATACATAATGCAAATTCTATAGATATTCACTATAGATTTCTTTAAGAGTGGAATTAGTGTTGTAGATAGACGTCTGCGGAAGCACACGAACAACACAAGGAAGAAGAACAAGCTTGGAGCACAACACACAATACTGAATGAATTACTAGAGAATGTACAAAGATTATTAGCCCATTAGGGCAATAGGCGTCTATATAAGCTGGGGAAAAAAACCTCCTAAAGAGGGAAAAAAGTGCCCCGACAGTCCTAGTGTGTTCAGACACATTACTACCTAAATATACCAACAAATCCCCCCTGGGATTGATGTGGTGAAGAAGTAGCTGGCACTCATGTATAAGGAAGAGCCAAGCCATGTGGAAATCACTCCAGAAAAGGAAGTAAGCCCAAAGCTTTGCGGAAAGCTTCAAACTTCTCCGTAGGGAGAGCCTTCGTGAAAGGTCTGCAATGTTCTCCTGCGTAGGCACATACGCCAAGCTGATCTCCCAAGCAGAGAACCTCTCCCTGACATGGTGATAATGCACCTCAATGTGCTTACTGCGAGCATGGAACAAAGGGTTCCTCGCAATTGCCAATGTGCTCTAACTATCAGTGAAGATGGTGGTGGCAAAAGACTTACCAACACCCAAATCAACCATAAGGCGTCTAAGCCACACACACTCAATTCTCACTGTGAAAGCTGCCCTATACTCAACCTCACAACTAGAAGTGGGCATAGTAGGCTGCTTCTTGCTCAACCAAGATATACATGAGTTACCAAGCATGAAGCGAAAGCCACTAGTGGACACCCGAGTGTCATAGCAACCAGCCCAATCAGAGTCATAAAAAGCATGCAAATCTGGCAGTAGTGATTCCCCCTTGGGATAAAACAACCCAAGTATCCGAGTACCACTCAAGTAGCGAAAGATGTGCTTAACCACCTGCCAATGCTTGGCTCCTCTGCAATGCATAAACCTGCTCATCTATGAGACAACAAAATAAATATTTGGCTGAGTAGTGCATAAGTAAATCAAGCATCCGACAGCGTGCTGATAGAGAACAACATCAAATGCATCTCCAGCATTATGAAGACTCAATCGTAAACTTGTATCCATAGGAGTGGCAATAGTCTTACAGTCTTCAAGGCCAAAACGCTACAATTATGTGTCAATATATTTCATTTGACACAAAGCCATTCCACCATCAACTTGCATAAACTGAATGCCCAAATAGTGATGCAAAGGCCCCAAATGTGACATCTCAAATGAGGCATGCAAATCAGCCTTAAAATCAGCAATATGCTTCTCAATAGGACCAGTGAGCAGCATGTCGTCAACATAGACAACAATGATCATAAGCACATCATTACCACACTTAACATATAAGGTGCTTTCAGTTGGACTATTCTCAAAACCATGTGCAATTAGATAGGCATGTATCTTCTCATACCAAGCACGTGGTGCTTGCTTTAAACCATATAATGCCTTCTTTAACCTACACACCTGGTTTTCATGCCCTTTTTGCACAAATCCATGGGGCTGAAAAACATACACTTATTCATGCAAAGTCACCATTCAATGTTGTTTTAATGTCCAGCTGATGTACATTCCAACCATGATGAGCTGCAAGTGCACAAATGCTACGTACTGTAGTCATTCGGTAAGTGGGTGCAAAGGTCTCATCAAAATCAATGCCTCTTTCTTGCGCATAACCCTTTGCAATATGTCTAGCCTTATACTTGTCAACTGTACCATGAGGCTTACACTTCAGCTTGTATACCCACTTAGTCCCAATGGCCTTCTTGCCAGGAGGCAAGTCACATAAAGACCAAGTACCATTCTTCATTATAGCATCATATTCATATTGCATAGCAGCCATCCAATTTTCTGAATTATGTGCTTCATCAAACGAAACAGGCTCATTCTCATCACAGAGACTAGATGTAGCCACAGCATAGCAATTTGATGCAAAAGAGGCACCATGAGAGCCTGGACGAGTACGATATGATAGAGGTGCATCTAATTTTTTGTCACGCAAAGTCTACACCAGCCATTTTGGCATAGTTTTTGCCTGCTCAATATCAACTCTCTCATCAACTAGTGCATCATGTAAATCTGCATAAGAAATGGAATGATCTGCATCATCACATGAAACCTGCAAAGGCTGAGAAGTTGCCTCATTGGGACCAGCACTAGACTATCCACCTCTTAAAAGAGGCAGCAACGTATCATACATGTCTTTGGAGCTAACAGATGTCTCCTTAGTACATGAAAGCAATGGCTGAATAGCATCTTTCACAAAAACATCACGGCTAACCAAAATGCATTTAGTCTGTGGATGATACAGATGATAGCCTTTACTTTCAAAACTGTACCCAATGAAAATACATTTTACTGCTTTATCATCCAAGTTTTTCCGATATTGTTCAAGCACTAACACATATGTGAAACAACCAAAAATACAATACGTAGATGAGCAGTAGATAGCTTGCGATCATACCAAGCCTCATATGGAGTGATAGGCTTCAACGCTTTAGTGGGACATCTGTTAAGTACATATGCTGCACACATGACAACCTCAAGCCAGAAACTATGTGGTAAAGCCTGACTCTTGACCATACACCTCACCATCTCCATGACTGACCTGTTCTTTCATTCAGCAACTCCATTCTGTTGAGGTGTTTACAACACTTTACACTGGTGTTTTATCCCACGTTCAGCTAGCAATGCATTAAAATCAGAAGACATATATTCCCTGCCTCGATCTGAACAAAGGTTGCCCATTTTACATGCTCATAGATTTTCAACCAAAAACAAAAACTGTTTGAAGCACATGAACACTTTGGACTTTTCCTTCAATGGATATACCCATGCATGCTTGGAAAAATCATTGATGAAAGTCACGAATTAAATATAATTTCCAAAAGAAGGTGTCTGCATAGGACCACAGACATCACTATGTACAAGCTGCAATTTTTTAGTAGCCAGAATTGAAGCATCTTTTGGAAATGAGGAATGTTGCATTTTGCCCAAAATACAGCCTTCACAAACATGTTTTCCAGGTGCCTCAAGTCTAGGTAAAGAGGACACCCTTTCAGATTTCTGCAGGCCGTAGCAAACTAGCAAAATTCAGTTGACCAAAGCATGCATGCCAAAGCTTTGCATCTGACATAGCCTGAGAATCATGTATTGCACATGCCAAATCATTCAGAGATCTTTCATAGTCTATGAGCTTATACAACCCATGACATAAAATGCCAGAAGCAATAATCACATCGCCATTTGATAGCTCATGAACTATGCACCTGTCATCGACAAATTTCACAACCAATCCAATCTTGGCTAATGCAGAAACTAATAACAGGTTCTTCTTGATCCCTAGCACAAATAAAGCATCTGACAAAGTGAAAGAACTACCATCATCAATAGTCAAAATGATCTTACCAACTCCCATAATAGGATAAGAGGAGTTGTTGGCACATGTAATAGTATTCCCTGTAGGGGCAAGCTCCACTGAAAAGAAGAAACTGCGTTGTGAGGTAATATGTTTGGTCGCCCCACTATCAAAATACTGGCAAACATCTGAGTCTACTGCGGACATGCACTGCTCATGAGAAGATGGGTCAAAACTGTAGATAGTAGTAAACACCCATTCTTCTTCCTGCACAAGATTAACAGACTCTGTTTTTGGTGTAGAGGCCTCTGCAACAACCATTCTAGCCTCTTTCTTCTTTGCCTCTTTAGCAGCCAGTTTTGGACAGTTCTTTATGATATGATCATTCCCTTTACAATACTTGCAAAACAATTTCTGCTTTTCTAATTTCTTCTCATCTTTATCTTCCTTCTATGAATGTGCAACATTTGCAGATTTTGGCTTACTAGTTGAAGAGCTCCATTTTCCTTTGCCCTTCTGACTAGCGAAGAAAGCTTGATCTGCAACACTCATAATGGACCTGTTCTACTTGGACTGATCTTCTTGCAACAGAATAGAGACTAACTCCTCAAATGACAAAGCATTTGGATTGCCCTTCATCATTAACCGAAGAATAGAAGCAAAACTCTGATATGAATCAGGAAGACCATTTAGAATGGTCTACACAAGTGAGCTATCTGGTATAACCTCATCAGCAAAAAACAACTGTTCCTTCAAGTCTTTGATCTTTGTTAGAAAACTGTCCATAGAATCACCTTCATTCATGTGCTCACTCTCTAATTGTTTTCGGAGGTAAGCAACACGAGCCTCATTCCTAGCTTGGTACAATGTGGTAAGAGTATCCCAAGCATCCTTAGCTATTCTGCAAGAGCGTATGTGAGGAATAATGGCAGTTTGACAGAAAAAGCAATCAATGCATGTGCCTTGGCATCTCTGCCATCCCAATAAATCTGCTCTAGAGTAGGTGCAGCAGAAACTGTAGCATGAATAGGAATATGCAGAATATCATTATCTTTGACAACTTCTGCGTTAGCTTCTATACCTGCAGTTGTAATAGTTGTAGGTGCGATAGGACATTTTTCAACACCCTGCACAATGTTCCACGCACAAAAAGAGGAAATAGCCTTACACAAGTGCTGCGATAGTGTCGTCGGAGGCAGAAACGAGCTCAGATCGCGATTTCGACACCACAAAGAGAAGCAGTTTTGATCTCACGCTGAGTATGCTCACCAAAATTCATGCGATTCTGAGACTGCAACCGGAGGAGTGTCGATGGCACCCTAGATGAAGTGACGACCTGCTCTAATACCAATTGTTGGAGTTAGACGTCTGTGGAAGCACATGAACAACACAAGGAAGAAGAAGAAGCTTGGAGCACGACACATAATACTGAATGAATTAATAGAGAATGTACAAAGATTAGTAGCCCATTAGGGCAATAGGCGTATATACAAGCCGGGGGAAAAGAACATCCTAAAGAGGGAAAAAAGTGTCCTGGCGGTCCTAGTGTGTTCACACACATCACTACCTAAATATATCAACAATTAGGCATTAGCTCTTCTTTGATCCATGGTTTCAAATAGACCCCTCATGGATCGATGACGTTAGTATGAAGAATATTAAAGATATACATAGAGAGATGTCCTACTCTAGACTTACCAACCCAAGCAAAGAAAGGCACCTTGTTTCTAGATGGATTACTTAGTGGGAAACTTAAATCATATATCTATTTGGTTCTTGCAACCTTAGAACAATATGCTTGAATGTGAATAGACATAGAGGATAATATGAGTGATGAGCAAGAACTTTCTATGTTTTATAAATCTTGTGCCTACTATGATAATACGATCTCAAAGTCTTCTTTATCAATACAAGAGTTAGCAAATTTACTTGCTTGAAACGTAGGAAGAAATTTGCAAAACATGCAAAGCCAATGAGTTACCATAGTAAAGCATTGCTATATTTGTGGAGGAGAACATAAAGCTAATGCCTTTCCTATGCAAACACAACCTACTATTGGGCAAGGATGACTCCATTGTACTCTCTGGAGAAAGTACACCAACCATTTATCCCAAGACCGTGCATACAACAAACAAGCACTTATATAGACCTACCGATAGCCCTACAGATACTAGAATTGATACCCCTATGTACCAGCAACAATATTATAGACCTAAAAAAAACTACCAATAATACTATTGGCCACTACAAAGAACTCAATCACTTCTAGCCAATAACCACCTCGATGTTGCACCCTTGTATCAATCAAACATATAGTGCTAGAGTACAATCAAGATAGATCTTTAGTACCCATGTCACCAGTGTTCATCTAGAATGAAAAAATAATGAATTCTTTTGATTCCTCCAATGGAAAAAAATGTACCTGCTTACTTAATGGATCCTATATAGCGTCCAAACACTTACCAAAACAACGCTCATCCACCATAATCCAATTGGAAACGTGAATATGCAAACATAATTTATACCAATCTAAACCTTAGACCACTAATTAGGAAAGTAAGGCTATAAGCTCCCCAAGACCCTTGGTATAGATGTCAAGGAGACCACGTTGCATGTACTTGCCCTCATCCACCATCTGAGGGTGAGGTAAAGTCCATTACCATCCAAGGATATTGTCCTAATTGTGGCACGTAACATCTTATTGGATATTGGCTTGAAAATCCTACCAATGCAACTAAAAACTCTCAAGTGAATATTCCAGGTGTGGTGAATAGAGCACAATAATTGTTAAAGAATATGTCTCTGTTGGAAGATGCATTTTTGGAAACCTTTTTTGAAGGAAAAATATTGTAAAATGATAGAAATTTGTAGAAATATTGATGCAATTGTTGTAAAAATAAGGAAGAGTCTTCCTTATGTAGGATAGAATCTTATGTATTTTTTCTAGAATTTTTGGAAACTCTTAGATAGCATATTTTTAGAGTAATAGAGGAAAGGACCAAAATTCAAGTGTGAAAGAGGACACTTGAAAATGTATATAAGTCAATTTTCTCTATTTTGGAGAGGTTGGTTAGTCATTTGTACATGCTATCAATAGAGAAGAGAGAGTTTTTGCTGAAATCGTGTTTCCTGCTGTTATGTGTGTTTCCTTTGATGTGAAAGCTTGTTTCTTGCTTTATCATGGAGATTTGTGAGTTTCATTTGTGTAATGCTGAGTAAGATGTATGAAGAGAGATGACTACTGATGTATTGAGTGAAGAAGAATTGAAGAATGATGCAGAAATGTGAAAATCGTCTACTGGTACAGAATCGCGATTGTCTCGTCTCTGTGATGCAGGTGATATTTTCCAATTCTAACTTCATATTTGTATTCTGATGAGAAAATAACATGAAATAGACACAAAGATCATAGAAAATGATGAAGATTTGCTATAGATAAGGTAAACCCTAGATATTTCCTCTTCAATTTCATTTTCTCAGAATTCCAGCCATCAATCTCTTATTTCTATGAATCTATCATCTAGAAGGGGCTGTGGTCTTATGGATATTCCCAGGATTGACAAAATAAAGATGATTTGTTGATTCTTTTGTACTTCATGATTGGAGAGGACAACTCCAAAGTCAATAACAAACATTTTTTGGCGCCGTTGCCGGGGAACATTCCAAGAACTTCATTGAAGTTGGACCTTTGCTGGATCTTCTGTTGATGATGGTAACCAACACAAGAAAAAGGTAAAACTCATCAATCAAGGAATGTGCACATGAATAGGTAGATGTCATTGTTTGTCTTTGGGGAAAAAAGAAAGCAATTGATATCTTGTAGAATTGGAAGTGCTGAAATTTTTGTAAATTGATAGTTGCTCATCATATTGTGGAAGTAAAAGTGCAAGTGTATGGAAGATTTGAGCCAAGAAAGCTGAAGATGAGGTAACTTGAGTCTATTCTTGCATTTCTGGATTTCTTTTTGCCCAAGTACTAGACACCATGGGTGATCTTGGTAAGATAACATGGTGATACTAAGGAAAGGACAGTTAAAGTAGCTAGAGGTAAGTATAAAGGATTCAGTTGTTGACCAAATCTAAGCATCAATCTTGAGTTGTCCTTCATTTTGAAAAGAAAGATGTGATTGAGTTTATCTTTGCAAAAATTGTTTGCCTTCCATAACACATTTTCATTTGAGAAATTTTCTTGTGCACTTTAGTGATAGCTAAGGACATAGAAACTCATAACCAATCAAGAAACATGGGATCAGTGAATCACCAAAACCAGAAACCCTAAGTAAAGTGTTCACCTTTATTTTTAGGGTAAAAATACCAAACAAATTCATAAAAATTCATTAAAAACAAGCAAACAAATTTCTTTTCTTTTTAGGAAGTTGAAGTGAGGTGTAGTGAACAAGAGTGATTGTGAAAAAGTGGAAAAGGAAACAAAAAATGGTCAAAAAACCAGAAAATTAGAAAACACGATTCTCTGCATAGAATCGCGATTTTCTGAAAAAAGTGTTGATTTTTGAGCAACATTTCAAGTAATTGTTGAATTGAAGTTGTTAAAGGGTATTGAAGGGAATTAAGAAGAAGAGACTACTCAAATTGGCATAAAATTAAAAGTATGCAAAAACACGATTTTCTGTACAAAATCGCGACTTTCTGAGCAAGATGGTGCTTTTGGTGTAATAGTTCAGGATTTGGGTGGATTACAAAACAGAGAAGGTATTGAAAGAAAACAAGGACAAAGAATACTCAAAATTGCAAAAAACACGATTCTCTACACAAAATCGCGATTTCCTGTAAAGGGAAATTTTTGGAAATTGTTAGCATATTTGGGTAATTGGAGATAAGAAAGTGTAGTGGAGATCATTAAGATTGAGTAAGTGAAATTGAACAAGTGAAAGAGGGTGAAAAATTGGAAATCACACAAAATCACGATTTTCTGGACACTATAAAAACCTGGAATTGAAGGAAAATTTCATTTTGAGTGAGAGTGAGTGAGAGAGAGAGAGAGCAAAATCGCGACTTCCAGCAACTAGTGGATTTCTGAGGATTTCTCTACCAAGCAAGCAAGGTAAAGACTTTATCATCAATTTGGAATACACATTTTTTGCACTAAGTGATCACATAGCATCAAGAAATGAGAAATAACTAAAAATCTCGGAATCGCGATTTTCTGTATTTTGAGTTTTTTGGTAGGAAAACCTTAAATTTGCATTTGAATGTTTCATTGCATGTCAAAATTTCAGTAAGGCGATTCTAGTGTAGAAAGAAAGCTCTGAAAAATCAAAACTTGTAAAATTCAAAAAATTACTCAGAATCGCGATTCTGTAAATCACACACAAAATCACGATTCTGATCGATAAAGGACAACATCGCGATTCCCAGAACGCGATTTTCATAAGAAAATCGTGTTTTTAACAAATCTGTGAGCAATCACGATTGTTTGGGAACAAAATCGTGAAAAACACGATTTTCACTCAAAATCGTGAAAAACACGATTTTCACTCAAAATCGTGAAAAACACGATTTTCACTCAAAATCGTAGAAAAACACGATTTTGAACACAGAATCGTGGAAAACACGATTTTCACTCAAAATCGTGAAAAACACGATTTTCACTCAAAATCGTGAAAAACACGATTTTCACTCAAAATCGTAGAAAAACACGATTTTGAACACAGAATCGTGGAAAACACGATTTTCACTCAAAATCGTGAAAAACACGATTTTCACTCAAAATCGTGAAAAACACGATTTTGAACACAGAATCGTGGAAAACACGATTTTCACTCAAAATCGTGAAAAACACGATTTTCACTCAAAATCGTAGAAAAACACGATTTTGAACACAGAATCGTGGAAAACACGATTTTCACTCAAAATCGTGAAAAACACGATTTTCACTCAAAATCGTAGAAAAACACGATTTTCACTCAAAATCGTGAAAAAACACGATTTTCACTCAAAATCGTGAAAAACACGATTTTGACCACAAAATCGTGAAAAATACAAAATTAGTCAGAAAATCGTGAAAATCAATACTTTAGGCAGAAAATCGTGGAAAAACACGATTTTGATCACAAAATCGTGAAAAATACAAAAATAGTCAGAAAATCGTCAAAAATACAAATAAAGTCAGAAAATTGTGAAAATTAATTGAATGATACTTAGATCTGGAAACAAACTTTCTAAACAAGACCTAACAAGGAAGGAGACAGAAACAGTAAAAGGCAAAGGGCAAGAAAGAAGTTTAGGGCAAGAAAACAACATGGAAAACATAAATGAAACAAATGAGCCTATGGAAACTGTGAATTTTAAAAACATCCTCAAGTACATGTATACAAATAGGTTTGGAACCTATGTATATCAGGATGGAATGCATAAATTTCTCATTAGATTGAGAAATTTAGAAGTTCCCCTGAATATAACTCCTGTAGCTCAATTCAAAGATGGGAGATATGAAGATAGGCAAGGATGTGTGTACATATTCTCTCAAGACCCAGAAAATTCAAATGATCTAGGACAATGTACTGACAAAGGACCTTGGGAACATAACATGGAGCAGACAAATTTACCTAGGCCAAATGAAAACTATACCGGTAATGAACAACAACATGGGAGGAGGACACAGATTTCCCCAAATCCCTTTGACAAGGAACCAGAAGGATATAATGACTTCCCACTCAGAAGAAGAACCCATTGGCAGCCTCAGGGTAGAATGCTTAGACCATATCAAGTTGCCAAATGTATGAAGAACCAATATGAGGGTTATTCAGATCCTCATGCTCATGCTGCAGAATTTAGGCAATTGATCAGAGCTGAAGAGGTAGAAGATTACAAAATACAATTTGAGGCATTTGGTCTAACCCTAACAGGACCAGCCTTATCTTGGTTCATTCCTTTGAGAAAGGAAATGTACCAGGATATTGAATCTTTCTTAGAAGCCTTCATTGGGGAATTCTCTAAGACTGGGATAAAACATAGCACAGCCACATTGATACATAGTTTCAAGCAACAAAAGGATGAAAATGTTAGAGAAGCAGCCAGAAGATTTAAACAATACATTGATAGATGCCCAAGAGAGGAAGTACCTTCCATGGCAAAACAGGTATCCTTATTCATTGAGGGTCTGAGAAGTGCCCAACTAAGAACCCTAGTGTATTATAGAAGATGTCCTGATTTAGCAGCCTGTGTAAAGGAAGCAATAGATTTGGAGGACAACAGAGGTCAAGATCTGTTAGCATTTGATCAACCGAGATCATATGAAGACAAAATTCCTCCAGCAGAAGAGTTGGCTCAGGCTATTGCTAAAGCCCTAGAGGTAAGCGCTAAAACTAACCTGATAAACTCTAGGATAAACACAAATAAAAAATGTTACATTTGTGGAGAAAATCCTCTGGCACAACAATGCCCATATCAGAAGCCACCACACTTACAGGATAGGAAGACACTTAAGTACTGTACACTAGAGAGAAAATGGACAAACCACACCAGGGAGGAATGCTTCTATAACAAACAACCCATCAAGGAAAGAGATTATATGGCTCAAAGGGAATCAGGCTATACTGAACAACCAAGACCCGTGCTTGGACAACAACCTCCTATACCAACTAACGTGGTACCAATCAAGTATACACCAATAGAGGATGGGAATTCAAGACTAAGATCACCATATAAGGAAGAATATCACTGGAGTGAGGGATATCAAGAAGATTGGGAAGAATATGAAATAAGAGAACCTGAGTTAAAAGCCCTAGACTTGGGAAATGGGAAAATTGAAATGGACACAACAACATTCATGTATATTACCAACAATTACATGTCCAACCAAAAACCTCAATTCAAAGGGGGACCAAAGATAACTTGTTATAGGTGTGGGGGAGAGCATTTCATTAGAGACTGTCCGCAACCTCCTACATTGAGAATAGAGGGAGCCTACTGTAAGGATTGTGGCAGAGAACATTTGATAAAAGATTGCCCAAAGAATCCCCAAAAACAACAGAACACATCTAATAACATACCTTTAAAAACAGTTAACATTATGGAACAAGAAGAATTGAGTGAAAATGACCAAGTGGGAATAAATATTATAACAAGGGCTCAAGCCAAGCAACAAGGACCAATTAAGGAACAAAATGAAGGTTCAGCCTCAAAGGTGAAGAGAAATAGACAAAAAGGGAAATGGGAAAAGAAGAGAAGGATGGGCAAAAATTTGGAAGAAGACAATCAGGATCAGCCCAAAAGTACTTCTCCTCAAAAGACACAAAATCAGTCTGAAATAGGAAGTTCTCAGAGTCTAGACACTCTAATCAAAGCATATAAGGGAAGGATTCAAGAAGGACCAAGTCCTACAAATCATGCAGTGGCCTATCCCATACCAGAGTTAGAGCATGAAAGGATGCAAAAGTGTAAACAAATCATTCAGGAAGTACAACTCAGAATGGGGGAAGGAAGTAGCTCGCAGAGAACAGTTGAACAACTTGAGAAAACGAAAACACGGGAAAGTGCTAACAAAAAAGAAAATCCACAAATAACATTCCAGATGATTATAGATGAACAGTGTAGCATTACATGTCACACAACATGGGAAGAACTGTTGAAACAAAATCCTCATTTACAAAACAAAATGAACAAAGGGGAAACAATACCTGGAAACCTTCATTCACCATTACAAGAATTAGAGGAATTATGGTATATTCCTATTGATAAAATTGGAGGGTATTGTGAAGGGGAAGAAGGAAATTCAACCCTAAAAATACAATATGGAAAAAACTTTGCTAAAGCCATTTTGGATAGTGGATCAGGAGTGGCCATAATGACTAAACAAACTTGGGAGAAATGGGGAAGCAATGAATTACTACCCACTAAGATGAGATTGCAACTTGCAGATGGGCATATAGAAAAACCCCTAGGTATTTGGGGTAATGATTGCTTATATCTCCAAAGCAAAGGAAGAATAACAAGAGTGAACTTAAGAAATGGGCACTACTGTGATATATCTCCTCAAGAATGGTACAAAATACATCAAAATCAAGAAGAAAGCGAAGAATGAGAGTTGGAAGATCAGGAAGAGAGTGAATCAGCAATATGGAAGTGTAACATAATAAGAAACCTCACCAATAGAAAAAGAAGACTGAAAAAGAAAAGTGCAAGATGAAAGTTATGTGCCACAACAATTTAAGGATGAAGAGTTTGAGCCCTACGGGTGGAACCAAATTTTGGCTACCATGGACATAGCCAAGGAGGAGTATGTTGGAGTGGAATTTCAAAATGAAGAAGGGTTTGATATTTTTCACATTAGTATAAACATGATAAGTGTCTCAAAAACAGAGGAGGATCAAGATTCAGAAATGGTATTACAAAAAGGAAAAACAAAATATTTGGAGATAGTAAAAGCGGAAGATGCAATCAAAGATAAAATCTCAGGCAAATACAAGGAACATAAACACATAGAAATGGGAAAGGAACAAGAAATTGAGAAGAAAGAGAAGGAAATAAACAAGGATCAATACTTTGATGTACCAGCAAATTTTAAAACCTATGAAGTAGAAGACAGACTACTTCTAAAGATGAAACCAAGGAGAGAAAAAAAGAAGGGAGAAGCTTATGATAATGAAGAACAAACTAAAAAAATCATGATTACTCAGGAAGAAGGAGAGGAAAGACATATTGTAATAGCTGATGATATGACCATAGAGGAAGAAGAAGCACTAAGGAACCTAGCAAGGAATTATAGGGATGTATTTGCTTATAGTTATAAAGATTTAAAAGGAATTGATCCAAAAATCTGTGAGCACAAAATTCCTATGACTCCAGATGCAAAGCCTAGTAAACAGAGACATTATACATTCAATGATAAATACTCTGCCAAGATAAAGGAAGAAATTGACAAGTTGTTGGCTGCTAACTTCATTTATGAAATTGATTATACTGAATGGATATCACCCATAGTTGTGGTACCAAAAAAGAACGGAAAACTTAGGGTATGCATTAACTTGAAAAAAGTGAATGCAGCAACTATAAGGGATAATTATCCATTGCCAATAACAGATGCAGGAAAGGAAGTTTATAGCTTTCTAGATGGTTTCTCAGGATACAATCAAGTACCTATAGCCTTGGAGGACCAACATAAGACTGCCTTTTCTACAAAATGGGGGATTTATGCTTTTAGGGTTATGCCCTTTGGATTGACCAATGCCCCAGCAACTTTTCAAAGATTGATGTGTCATATCTTCAAAGAATTCCTGAGAAATGTGATGGAAATCTATGTAGATGATCTATGCACTTTCTCTTTGAAAAGACAGGATCATTTACAAGATTTAGAAAGAATATTCAGGAAATGCAGGACATACAGAGTATGCTTAAATCCTGAAAAGTGTGTATTCTATGTAAGACAAGGAAGAATGTTGGGTCACATAGTTTCAAAAAATGGAATTTCTACTGATGAGAAGAAGATAAAAGCTATAATAGAGCTTCCAAGACCTACAAATGTGAAGGAACTCCAAACTTTTATGGGACATTGTGGGTACTATAGGAAATTTGTTCACAAATTTGCAGATATAGCTAAACCCTTATATGCCCTCATCACAAAGTTCGAGTGGAATAAAGAATGTGACCAAGCCTTTGAAATATTGAAAACTTGTTTGGTGATAGCCCCAATTCTAAAAACACCTCAGTGGGATAAAATATTTCATGTGCATGTAGATGCTTCAAATTATGCTTTGGGATGTGTGTTAGCACAACCTATAGAAGGAAGCAAATTAGATTTCCCAGTAGCATATGCTAGTAGACAATTGAACATTGCAGAAAAGAACTATACAACCACTGAGAGAGAAGGGTTGGGAATGATATTTGCTGTTAAAAAATACAGACATTACCTATTGGCCAACAAGTTTAAATTCTTTGTGGATCACCAAGCTTTACTTTATTTAGTAAATAAACCATGTCATACAGGAAGAATAGTTAGATGGTTTCTTTTACTAATGGAATTTGAATTTGAGGTGGTGGTTAGACAAGGCAAAACACACTTAAGAGCAGATCATTTGTCCAAAATTCAGTCCAAAGAACCTAGTTCACCCTTAGATGATGACCTGCCAGATACATACCTGTTCAAAGTAGAAAGTGTTCCTGAATGGTCCATATCATTAGTTCCTTTGTTAACCATGGGACCTTGTAGGTCATAAGCAAATAACACACATTTGGTGTTACAAAGCAGGAATTTTATGTTGCTAGCTGGGCATTTGTATCACCTCAATCAGTCAGGTGTACTGGAATACTGTACCCCAGAAGAGGAGCAACAGGGATATGTAAGAAGAGCTCATTGCTGGAACCCATGTACTCATGCTTCCAAAATAGTCACTTTAAGTAATCTTGCTAGGATGGGGGTACACTGGCCAAACAAAATTCAAGATGTGGAAAGATATGTTGCTAAATGTCAAGAATGTCAAGATTTGCAGAATTCAGAATTAATAACTCTATATTGGTTTAACAAAAATCCTGAGTGGAGTGAAAACATTGTTGAAAAATTAAGGAAAAAGGAGAAAGGGAAGCAACTTATAGCTGGTACAGATTCAATAAATTTACAAGAAATCTCTGAAGAATATCAACTCATAGGAGAACAATTATACAAAAAAGGAATGGATGGTTATTTAAGAATATGTGTTCCTGAAGAGAAGTATTTGGAGATGTTGGAAATGGCACACTGTGGAGTGGCAGGAGGACACTTTTCTAGTGATAGAACAGCCAAACTCATTTTGTATTCTGGCTTTTGGTGGCCAACTCTATTTCTTGATGCAAGAACTTATGTAAAAAGATGTGACATCTGTCAAAGAGTGAGTCAACCAAATAAAAGAGATAACATGCCATTAATCCCATTAATTTCAGCCAGAGCTTTTAGCAAATGGGGATTGGACTTTATTGGACCTATACATCCTCCAGCTAGACAATCTCATGCAGAATACATACTAGTGGCTACTGATTATTTGACAAAATGGGCTGAGGCCAAAGCCACTAAAAGAAATGATGCTCATACAATTGCTAAATTTTTGTATGAAAATATTGTTACTAGATTTGGACTTCCAATTGAATTAGTAAGTGATAGGGCAACTCATTTTTTGAACCAGATCATAGAAAACATGACCAAATATTTCATGATTCGTCATAGTAAGTCAGCCCCATATCACCCACAAGCTAATGGGTTAGCAGAAAGTACTAATAAAGTACTTTGCACTGTATTGTCCAAATTAGTCAACACAAACAGAAATGACTGGGATGCTCAACTTAATCATGTTCTCTGGGCTTATAGAGTGGCATACAAAACTGTTGTAGGAACTACTCCATTCAATTTGGTATATGGACAAAATGCAGTTTTACCCATGGAATTTCTTATTCCAACATTAAAAGTGGGTAGTCAACACAATTGGACAGGACATGAACTATCGGAGAGAGTCATAGATTTAGAAAAACTGGGAGCATCTCGACTACAAGCAGTAATGAGTATATATACAGACAAAAGAAGACAAAAAGCCTACCATGATGTGCATATAAAAGAAAAAGATCTTCAAGAAGGAGACTTGGTTCTGGCATACACAGTCAAAGAGCATCAGAAAAAATTTGAGAAGAAAGGTCATGGGCCATACATCATACATAAGATAAGCAAGAGTGGAGCCATTCAATTAGCTAACATTGATGGAGAAATCATGCCTAATTTTATAAGCGGATGTAGAGTTAAGAGGTATGAGTGTCCATTAACTACTGATGAATGGAGAAGACTGCAAAAGGCTCAAAATAGGAAAAAAGAAGAAGAAAACATCAGAAAGGAGGCTCAACAAGAAGCAAAGGAGAGAATAAGAAAAATGAAAGAACTTAAGGAAGTGTGTTTATGTGAAAGCACTCTAAAACAACGAGAACATTTGCCTGTGATAGAAATGGATCATCAAAATGAAAACATAAGGGTTTTGATAGATTCAGGAGCTCAAGTGAACTTGATCAGTTCAACCTTGGTAAATAAATTTAGCATAAAGAGGAATAAAAGCAGAATGCTCATTAAAACATTAGAAGGAAAAATGATTCAGAGTTTGTCTTCACTTGTTATTAAAGTTAAATTCAATAATGAATATATGAAGATAGATTGTGAAGAGTGGCCAGATCATTTGATGACTGAAAAATTGATTTTGGGATAACCCTGGCTAAAACAAGGTAAAGTCATTTTGAACTTTGAAAAAATGAAGCTTACTTTGACCATAAATGACAAAAAATTTTTAATGTTTTTTCTGAGCAATGAAAAACAGGAAGTTCATCTGGATATTCATGATCCAGATATGAAAGGATTTACTTTCTCAATGAAGGACAGGGACATATTGCCACTACAAAATGATCAAGCCTCTTACAATCAAAACCAGCAAGAGAATTCAGGAGTAAAGAAGATTGGTGAGACAAAACAAGGAAGACACTTATGGCCTAATGTGAAACATCAACAAATCAGAACAATAGGGACATGGAAAGGAAGCATACACCGATATTACTCATTAAAACAGGAAGTTAAAGCAAAATGGGTATGGAGACCAAAAAATACTACAAAATGTTGGTCTGAGAAGCATGGATGTTTGGATGACATAAGGACAATTGCAGTTAAACATTATTGGGTAAAAAAATCAGAATTATGTCAATGGCAGAAAGATCATCCACATTTGACCTATCTTCAGAATTTCAGAACAAAATATTAAAAAAAGAGAGAGAAGGATGACAAAAGTATCTTCTTTTAAACTTTTTTCCCTTAAAAGAGAATTAGGAGGGGAAGAAAAAAAAAAAAAAGGGGGTTAAGAAAAACTGGACACAGTGTGTATTTTATTTTGGTTTTAAATTTATAAAGCACAAAGCAAGATATAGGGAGGAGGAAAGTAAATTATTATGGAAAATTTGTATTATTTTGTTTCAATTTTCTATGATCATCTTTTGATTTCTATTTTCTAATCATTATTTCCATTATTTCTTTCTTCAAGCACATTAGACATCTTGCTACACCTGTAATGATCACTTTAATTGAGTCTTTTGAAGAAGCAAAATTTATTTGGAAGACTTTCTTTCTTTACTCTCATGGCAAGAATATTACAAAAGAAAACATTAATTTCTGGATTTTTGTGACTTATGTGGGTGGAGTTTTTTTGGTGTATTTTATTTTCCTCAGAAAATGGTGAATACAAAGGAGTTGCCAATTCATGACTTCAAGGCAGAATCAATTGTGCTATCAAGAGGACATTGGTTTCTGGACAGTGAAACTCTGGAGGAACAAGTGGACCTGGAGTCAGATGATGAGCCAGAAATTCCAGAGGCTGAGAAGGTGGTGAAGGAACTTAAGGAGACCCTAAACATCATTGGCCAACACATATTTACAGTGGGAGTAGGAGGATACAAGTATACAATGTTGTGCCAGGAATTCTACAGGTTTCAACGAGTTGCTGTCAATATGAAAAGATGGAAGGCAGTAGGGCTGCATAAAATATTGGAAGAACCTATCTTCTTTATTGACTTTGAACGAGTAGCATAGGTGATGGGAAGTTTGGAGGAAGTTGGGAAAGGTAATGATGCCTATTTCAGATGCAGAGTCAAAAACAAGGATAACCAGGAAGTAGGTATCACTATCAAGGCAGAACACATCAGAGCAGCACTGCAATTCTACACAATGGGAACCAAACTTGACCCAAGTTTTGTCAAAAAGAATAAGGAGACTTACACAGGATATGCAAAATTCACTGATTTCAAAGGAAGGGAGAATGAGGAATATGCTATAAGGATGTTCTTACAGTATTTTTGTTTTCCAAAACTACCGAGATACACAATGCCACATAAGTCAGTGACATTATTGATGTTCAACAACAAGGACAGAACCAAACCTTTTGGAGTAATGGATGTCTCACCATACATCCATGAACAGCTAAAGGAAGTAGCAAAACACTGGGAACAGAAGAAGTTCATGAATGGGGCCCAGTTCTTAACAAGAATCATTTATCATGTCCTAGGGATGGAAGATCAACTGAAATTGGCTCCAGAAGCACAGTATTTCAGGAATCTTATGCATGGAATCAAGAGTCCTCTAAGGAAAATGACTGAAAGAGAAACAGAAGGACAAACCCGCATGAGGGGAACAGGTATGAAAAGGAAGATGATATCTGAGGAAGTAATTCCTGTAAAGAAAAGAAGGCTGGACCCAAGGAAGGTGGAACTAGAAATGGAGGAAGCCACAAAAGAGGAACATGAAAAGGCACAGAAACAGGTTCAAGCCTCTAGTGAACCACATCCACCCCAAACAAGCAAAGAGCAACTATACACCTATCTAACCCAAGGGAATAACAAGAGAGCTATGTATGAAGCACAATACCAGAAAATGTTGGAAGACTACTCTTGCAAAGCTACAGACTGGATGCAGGAGGAGGTGGAGCACTATGAAGCTCTTCATGACCAAATGATGACAACTGAAACTGAGGAGGTGTTTGTCAGAAAAGAGGTGGAATTGCTAGCTTATTTTAAGGAATTACAAGGACCCCTAGAGACCAGAACCACTGTTGTGGTAAAAAAGAAGGTTCCAAGGAAGCCAGTACAGAAAAAGAAATTGACCATGAAGGGAAAGGGTAAATCCATAGATGAAACTGTTATCAAAGAGAGGGAGGAAGTAGTCATGGAAGAAACACAGAAGCCATCCATTGTGGAAGAAGTATCAAGACCCTCAGAACCAGAAAAAGGAGGACCTTCACACTTCTCATCTGATTCTGAGAGTGATATTGAGAGTTTCCTGTTAAAGAGTTTAAATTTATCAATACCAAATACTCCTAATGTCATCATACAAACTTCTGAGAAACAAAAGACACCTGAGGAATTGAAGAAGAAGTCTCAGGAGGAACCAATTCAGGAACAGGCAGAAAAACAGCTCAGTCTGGAAAATGAAAGAAGGATAATGAAGGGAAAGGCAGTAATGGCAGAAGAGGAAGGCCAAATAGGAGAAGAAGGCAGTTATGGGTGGGTGCATACATGAATGAAACCCATATGGATTAAACCATCACAAACACACTTCAAATTGGATGAAAAGATAGAAGAGTTGACAAAGGAGATACAGAAGAGTAGTTCATTTAAAGAACCGAAGGATGTAAATAAGAATCAAGAAACAAAGAATATAGAAATGGGAACGAGTGCTCCAAAGGCTACAGGGAAAGTTATGGAAAAAGAAATCATTCAGAGTATAAAGGATGTGCTGCATGATTTGAAGAATAATGAGGAATTCACATCCAATGAGGATCAAGAACAAGAGGTAACAATGGACCTCATGCACAGTGATGAACAGGAAGAAGAACACAAAGAGGAAGGAAGTTATGATCAGGTGAAAGATTTGAAAGTAACTGGAACAGTTCTAGCACAGGAGAAGGAAAGACAGGAAGAACAAGCAGGTGAAGGTCAGCAAAATTCTGGTCAGGAAACTGAATATAACCAGTTTCAGAAAACTCTAAGCCAGGAAAAGGAGATGCAAGCAAAGGAAGGACATCTTTCTAAAGAAACTCAACAGGTGTTGGAAAAAGAAAAGGTACAAGAAATAAAACTGATCTCAGATGTTTTGGAGCAAAAAAGTTCAGGTGTTCAAGAAGACATGGTAGAATTAGAAACATTGGACACTCAGCCAAGCCATGAAGACAATAAGGCCAAAATTATAGAATATGAAGGAGAAGAGGAAGAGGAGAGTGAATGCAAAGAGGACAAACAGCTAGAAATCAAACAAATAGCAATAGAAGGAGGACTGGAAAGAATCCCAAAGAGTATTAGATCAGCATGTCAATTCATTATGAGCAATATTGAACAGTTCAGACCATCAAGCCGAAATATGATCATCTCAGGGATGGTAGCAGAGTCAGAATTTGAAAAAGGCAATATGGTCATTAAAGAGCATAAAAGGGAAAAGGAGCATATGGTAGAGCAACTAAGGAAGGTGCAAGAGAAGAATGAGGAGTTTTCCAGTAAAATAATTGCTTTGGAAGAGCGAGAAATACAGAAGCAAAACAAGATTCAATACTTGGAAGAAAAGACTATGCAATTAACAGAGCAGAACGAGAATTTGGAAAAAGAATTAAGAACGATTAAGGGGAGATATAAAACTCTACAAACTTCTTATCAGATTTTGACTAAAGCTAATGAAGAAATCAATAAGCTACTATTGGAAGAAGGGCAATTGAAGGAGGAAAGTCAGACAGCCCAGATGACAGAGGGAGAAAAGGAAGGATTACTCAAAGAGATTCAGGACTTGCAAAGAGAATTGAAAGAAGCCAAAGAATTAGAAAGGCAGGCTAGTACACATGTTGCTACATCTATGAGAGGTTATAATAAGCTACATTTGGATATGGAAAAGGAAAGAAATGAGTGGCAATCAAAGAGAGAAAAGGATCAGAATGAGTGGAAAAAAGAAAGAGAATTATGGGCACAACAGAATGGGAGTCTAATGTTGTCTATAGAAGAGTTGCAGAAGAAGTTGAATAAGCCACAAATCCAGGAAGAGACACATGTGGAAATCACACATGTAGAAGAATATGGGGTAGACAATATTGAGGGAATACAACATGACAATGAACCAGCAGATAAAAATTCAGAAGAAGAATATTCAGAGGATTTTGTAAATAAATTGCTGACAAGTAGAGATTCTAGAATGGAGTTCATCAGAAAGATGCATGATGAGTACGAAGAACAAATTGTCACATTCGCATTAAATAAGGGAATCAATCCAGATCAGCATCACTGGGCAGTAGATGGATTGGGGATACCATTCTGTATGATTTTGGAGAGCATAAAGAATTACCAGCTGGCCAGAGTTGGGCTACCTCCAAACAAATACTTTGAGTATGAAGAGGACATCAATGTCACCAAAGAACTATTTGAGAGAGCTAACCCTAAGTGGAGAAATAAATGGTTGGATGCCAACAAAGAATGTAGGAAAATCTGGAAAGAGGCACCTCTTCATTTAAAGATCAATCCAGCCTATTGTCCAGTGGCACGACGAAGAGAATGGACAACTTTTTGGGATAGAAGAAGAGAAGGTCAAATTCCACCAAAGTGGATGAATTTCCCGAAAGTAGCAGGTCCTAAGGCAGGCACATGGCCTACCAAGAGCTATATGGTGAATACTGCTGAGTCTGTAATAATTACATACAAAGATGTCAATGACCCGGCTTGCATTCTATTTATAAGAATAATGAGGTTAATTTTGGCCTGTATAGAAACTTATACCAACACAGATATCAGAACACTGAATTATATCGGCTTTAATTCTCCAACAGATGCATTATTATTTGATTTGAGTGAAACACCTGACAGAATCTGCTTAATGGCATATTACAGCAGAGTGATATTTTTGGGCAGTCATTACTTGCAAATTTTTGAAGATGCCTTTGATTACGGATTTTTTGAAAGAGAGTCAGAGATTTTTGGAAATCTGTCAGTTATTACTAAATCCAGACTTACTGCATATGAAGCTGCCTATACAGAATACTTGAAGAAGGATGTCATAGATAAACCAGAAGCTGCAGTCCAATGGAGAAAGGCATTATTTGAAATGGTCAATAATCTAAATATAACAGAAAGAAAAAGTCATGATTTGCTGTCACAAGTATATCAAAGAAACAAGAAATAAAGAGAAGTGATCAGTGTAGAGGAGCAGGAAAATGTTTCGTCAGGAGCCGAAAGGCTTAGGAGGGGAAGGATGTTGGAAGATGCATTTTTGGAAACCTTTTTTGAAGGAAAAATATTGTAAAATGATAGAAATTTGTAGAAATATTGATGCAATTGTTGTAAAAATAAGGAAGAGTCTTCCTTATGTAGGATAGAATCTTATGTATTTTTTCTAGAATTTTTGGAAACTCTTAGATAGCATATTTTTAGAGTAATAGAGGAAAGGACCAAAATTCAAGTGTGAAAGAGGACACTTGAAAATGTATATAAGTCAATTTTCTCTATTTTGGAGAGGTTGGTTAGTCATTTGTACATGCTATCAATAGAGAAGAGAGAGTTTCTGCTGAAATCGTGTTTCCTGCTGTTATGTGTGTTTCCTTTGATGTGAAAGCTTGTTTCTTTCTTTATCATGGAGATTTGTGAGTTTCATTTGTGTAATGCTGAGTAAGATGTATGAAGAGAGATGACTACTGATGTATTGAGTGAAGAAGAATTGAAGAATGATGCAGAAATGTGAAAATCTTCTACTGGTACAGAATCGCGATTGTCTCGTCTCTGTGATGCGGGTGATATTTTCCAATTCTGACTTCATATTTGTATTCTGATGAGAAAATAACATGAAATAGACACAAAGATCATAGAAAATGATGAAGATTTGCTATAGATAAGGTAAACCCTAGATATTTCCTCTTCAATTTCATTTTCTCAGAATTCCAGCCATCAATCTCTTATTTCTATGAATCTATCATCTAGAAGGGGCTGTGGTCTTATGGATATTCCCAGGATTGACAAAATAAAGATGATTTGTTGATTCTTTTGTACTTCATGATTGGAGAGGACAACTCCAAATTCAATAACAAATAGTCTCTAAATCAAAAAATTACACAATCATAGAATCAAAATCACCATAAAGATTAAAGAAAGGAAAAAGGACTAGACTCTACTAAATTTCATGGATTGAACAACAAGAAAACTAGAACTTAGAAAGATGCTAGGGGTAGATCTGAGATTCAATGGACCATGAGATTCATGGAGCTAGAAGTTAGTATTAAGAAAACACAAGAAAAAATCATGGAGCATGCATCTCATTCTCTTTCACTTTCTAACCACCCACCCATTTCATCTCCTCATCCCCTAATATGTGCCACTCTAGCCTCAATAGTAGGATTATTATTTGTAAATTGCACTCCA
>CM035406.1:108042246-108074746 GCA_020310875.1 Ceratopteris richardii
TTACAACCACATTGGCAATGAATCTTTGCACAATGGGAGTAGAATGATAGAGCTATGGAGTAAGCTCTTCAATCTCTACAAAATGACATGAAGTGATCACGTACAAGGCTTGCTAATCGCCTCTTCCTTCTTGCTCCTTTTATAGCTATTCTTGGAGGGAGTTTTGAATTCGAATTCGAATGGCTCCACCTAAAAGTGATCCCCAAAGTTAGGAGATATTCCCTCAGCTCAAAAAGTCGTGGGTTTTGGTAGTTAGAGCCATGAAATTGCTTTTACATCATGCATGAGGTAAGCCATCCTTTTCCTTTTTCTTTTTTCAATTACAAGAGATAAAAATGACCTCTTTTACAAGAGGTGTTCACATGACTACACATGTGACTTACAAATGAGGATAATATCAAGCATATCAAGCATGTAGGCTTGGGTAAAATGCACCAACAACGTACACCAAATTTGGTGGATTTCCAGGAGATGACCCAGATGCTCATGTACGCACATTTGAGATAAGTTACGCAGTGCTCAACCATCCACCTGATCCGGCGTATAAGGCTATTGTTTTCCAGTCGACATTAGTTAACGAAGCAGCTAGATGGCTTACAGAATATGATATTAACCATTTCGGCACCTATGAAGCAGCAAGGGATGCATTTTTGCAGAGATTCACGCTAAAGAAGAATCCAGCCGAAATTTTTGACTACCTGCAAAACAATAGACAGAAGATAAATCAAACAGTATAGGAATACGCCACTCTATTCAGGACTCATTTGAGGCAGTTACCACCAGCACATGCCAACCTACCGGATGACGTTATCACTCAATGGTTTATCAATGGATTGACTCCGTAACTTAAACAGATTATGATCATACGCTGTGTAGGAGCTATGACGCTACACGCAGTGATTGCAATGGCTCTGCAGCTGGAAAACAAGGTTGGTGGATTTACAGAAGATCTGGAGTGGTTAAAAGCAAATAGAAATATCGTCGAAGACCCGACCAGATAGATGTACTGCACTACATGCAAGAATTCAGGCCATACTAGTGCCACTTGTGCACTTAATCAAATGTTTTGTGCTATCTGCAACACTACCGGACACACCACCAAAAACTGTGCATATAACGCCAAAGTACAGGGACCAGCAACTATCAATGCAATTATACAGGAACCAGGGTAGCCAACCAATCACTATGTACCTCCGCAAATGAGAAACAACCAGCAACAAGGTTATCAAAATTACACAGGATAGAGAAATAATAACTACAATGCAAACCGCTGGCAGGCCTGACCAGCACCGAAAAATCCCAATTTGCCACCACCACACTGTCATTTTTGTGGTGAATTTGGCCACATTAGAAGATTCTGTAAGGATGCAGCTGAGTATGATCAGAGGAAGAAAGAACGTCAAAACCCAATGACTAATATGGTACAAATCACACCAGTAGAAATGCACACTGCAGTAATTCAGACCCGATCCGGTAAACAACTGCAACCAGCAACAGAAATATTTGAACTAAGCATACGTGAACAACAAAGGATGTATGATAAGGCTAGTCAATGGACCACCACAGAACCTCCAGTGTTCCCAGATCCTATTCCGGTGACCCAAGCTCCGTTAACCAAGGAAGGAACACAACAACAGGATTCTAATTCAGCATCAGGCCCATCATCTTCAGCATCTGTGGAAAATACAATCCAATCACAAAAAGCCTGGGAAATTTTATCTAAAGCATCCATCACTCTTCCTCTGGGCCAATTACTTGCACTAGCACCGAGAGTTCGACAACAATCCCAACAACAGTTCAATCCTGTGCCTTCTTGCTTTCCAACAACAGCAACAGTGCAACCGGAACCTGATTCTACGGTCGATCATTCAGTTCCTTTAATTACGGTATGGTATAAAAATCATAAAATCACACAGGTACTAATTGATGGAGGATCTGGTGTCAACACTGCTACTGCTGCACTATGTAAGAAGTTAGGATGGATTGAAATCAAACCAGTTCAGTTCTTTGTTAGAATGGCTGACCAGTCAAGAGTCCATCCAGTAGGACTTGTACGGAATGTACCAATAACTTTGCAGGGTACCACATTTAAGATGACCTTTGTCATCCTAGAATTACCGAAATCCACCCTTGATTATAATCTCCTTTTCGATCGTCCTTGGCTGAAACACGCTAAGGTGATACAAGATTGGTCTGCACAGGAACTCACTTTCAAAGATAATAATCGTAAATACGTTGTAAAATTAGATGCTATACAACCTTGCGAGTTGCATGCTAGACCGTATTTTGCAGAACTAGTCCATATGCTAGATGGGTTGTCAGATGATGAAGAAGAAGAGTTTCTAAAAAATAACATTGACTTGATCTCCCTAGGAACTGTTGATCTACAATCTGTTGTAGATAATTGGAATCCTGCAGTTTGTACGGTGATGTCTGTAACAGAAAAAGATACGAAAGAAGATAAGGCTACTATAGATGACGCTGATCTACAGCAACTTTTCAAGCCAGCTGAGAATACAGAGAAGCCTCAACAATTCTATGTTCCAGAAGATCAGCTGACCACCTACAATTTAGGGGATGAAGAAAATCCACATCCTGTTAAGATAAAGGAAAGCTTATTTGAGTTATTTCAAGCAGATTTAATCCAACTACTTTGAGAATTTTCTGATGTGTTTGCATGGGATTACAAAGATATGAAGGGTTTGGACCCACGCATCTATCAACACAGGGTCATGCTGAAGCCGGAAGCAAAACCACTGAAGTAACCCAGCTACCGGATGAATCCAAACTATGCATCACAGGTAAAAGCAGAACTTGATAGGCTACTCAGAGTCGGATTTATTGTACCAGTAGAACATGCTGAATGGATCTCACCAATTGTTATTGTCCCTAAAAAGAATAAGCAGTTACGAATATGTGTAGATTACCAGAAATTGAACGCAGCTACGGTGCCTGATCCATTTCCGCTACCTTTTCTTGACACGATGCTTGATAGAGTAGAAGGACATGAAATGTATTCATTCTTAGATGGATACAGTGGGTATAATCAAGTTAGAATGGCTGAACAGGATATACCGAAGACCGCCTTCATTACCAACTGGGGTGTTTTCGCATGTACTGTTATGTGGTTTGGATTAAGAAATGCCCCCAGTACATTCCAAAGGTGTATGCAGGAAATATTTTCTCCTTACCTTACCACTTTTATGCAAGTATACCTTGATGATTTTTCAATTTTCGGTAAGATGATAGCACACCTGTTCCATTTACAGTGCTGCTTTGAAAAGTGCAGAGAATACAGACTCTGTTTGAACCCAAACAAATCTGTGTTTGCAGTTTCATGTGGAAAGCTACTTGGTCACATTGTATCTGCACAGGGTATACAGGTGGATCCAGATAAAATCACAGCTGTGTTAGAAGCACCTGTACCCACTACACCTAAGGAAGTAATGCGCTTCATGGGCCAAGTAAGATGACATGGTCGGCAATTACGGTGGCTTGCTCATTTGGCAATACCACTGAACCGATTGATAACCAAGACTCCTAAACAATTTGACTGGAGCCCGGACTGTCAAACTGCTTTTGATCGTTTAAAGGGATTGCTAACATAGGTTCCAATCTTACAGCCTCCTGACTGGGATCGCCCATTTCATGTATTTGTTGATGCTTCAGATATAGCAATAGGGAGCGTTCTAATGCAACAAACCAATAAGTGGTTCAGACCAGTGTACTATGCAAGTCGAAGATTAGCCCTTGCTGAAAAGAATTACTCTGTAACAGAGAGAGAATGTCTAGGTCTAGTATAGTCTGTCAAGAAATTCAGACATTATTTGCTGGGCCGTAGATTTACTTTTCATGTAGATCATGCTGCACTTGTCTATCTAGTTCGGCAACAGCATCTAGGTGGTCGATTAGCACGATGGGTTCTGCTTTTACAAGAATTTGACTACGAAGTTATTCATCGGCCAGGCACTTCACATGCCTTAGCAGATTTTCTCTCTCGCTTAGATTCCGGTGAAGCTCCAATCGGTGTAGATGACACAACACTGGCAATTTATGTCTCTGAACCGACCAATGATGAAATTACAGACCCACCTATGCCATCTACATACTATGATCAGATATTGACCTTTCTTACTATTGGATGCCTCCCTTCTCAGACTTCTCCTGCAATACGAAGAAAAATTTCAGTTTTCAGTCGCCGATTTCGGTTGATTACTGGGGAATTATACTATATGGATCACACTGGAGTTTTACTTCGTTGTATTCCACCACATGAAGTTAACTCAGTCATTAATTTGGCTCACTCAATTCCATCCGGTGGCTATTTTGCTGCAGACTTAACACACCGAAAAATTCTGCAAAGTGGTCTTTGGTGGCCTACTATGTACAGAGATGTATTACAGTTTGTCAAGCAATGTGATAGTTGTCAGAGATCTGGACAGCCCCTGCAACGTCATCTTTTCCCTCTACAACTTGTCTTTCCATTAGAGCCTTTTCAGAAGTGGGATCTAGATTTCATTGGCCCTATTACACCACCAGCAATCCTCAGTAATAATCGTTATATTTTGACATGTACTGATTATGCTACCAGATGGGCAGAAGCCTGGGCTTTACGATCTGCCACAGCTGTTGCGGTAGCCAAGTGTCTACTGAAAGATGTCTTTCCACGTTTTGGCTTACCGCTGGAACTTGTTACAGATCAAGGCACTCATTTTGTCAACAATTTAATGAAGGTACTCACACATTCGTTTCAGGTCACGCATAAATTCAGTTCACCATATTATCCTCGTGCAAATGGTTTGGCTGAGAGTACAAACAAGACTTTGTTGAATATGCTTCGAAAACTCATTTTGGAAGCATCGGAAAGATGGGATCAACTGTTACCTGCAGTATTATGGGCATACCGGACTACATACAAGGTAGCAACAGGATTAACCCCTTTCAAACTAGCTTATGGATTGGAAGCCATAGCACCGATGGAGATAGTTGTGCCAAGTTTACGAGTAGCAATCACTCAGAAACTGCTACCTGAAGAATCTCTCTCATTTCGGTTGGATACACTCAGAGAATTAGACGAGCATCGATGGCACAGTTTTTTAACTATTCAGGAAGTACAGCTAAGACAAGCTCGAACACATGATCGATATCTAAAGACTCCAATTTTTTTTCTGCTGGCAAATTCAAGTTACGTTGGTTTGGTCCCTACCGAATTGCTGAACAAGTGGGCCCAGTAACTTTTCGATTGACCACTTTGACCGGAATTCCTCTTCCAAAGGTGATAAATGGATCAAAGCTGCGGCCGTATCAACAAGCATCTAATCCACACTAAAAAGTTTTGTAGTTGGCCGCGTCTTTTGGCGTTCTCTTTTCTTTTATTTTCTTTTCTTTTCTTTTTTGCGTGCTTAATAAAATAAGTCTGTAAATATCCGCGTTTTGATACCTAATTATGTCCACAGCCGCCCTGCCCTTTCCAGCTACTCATACATGCACACCGAAGTTAAGAAGTTATCATCTCAACGTCGCACGATCATTAGTCATTTTGATTTCTCTCCCCGGCAACGCATCTACTTAACCTTTTCTGTTTCGCCGAAAATCGCTATTGTGTTTGTGTGATTTGTGTCATTGTGCGTACCCTGTGTTCTGTGTACTTGTGATTGCTTTCTCTATGTGCGCCATGGAAGCTTTGGCTAACTATGCCGCCTTCCGTGATGGACTCCCTGCCGACGTAGGAGAGTTCCTGCGCATTCGTGGGCTATCCAATTTCACTGAATTGCCTTGGCATTCAGTGGAATCCCACCGCTTCTTTGCCCAGATCATCTCCGCCATCGCCAACACACCTGCCACCGAGCAAAGTTGGCCGATCACCTCCCTACCATCCCGTACACTGATCACCTTCCAAACTTTCGCTGAGTCATTTCGACTCCCTTCGCAAGGTCGGGAAAATGGCCCGAACCTCCCCGTAGCAACAATGACACAATTATTTCCTAGGTATTCGTCAAACGAATACGCGATCCTTTGTCGACCGGAACCTGAGAGATCTGCCCTTCAATTCTTAGTAGCTATCCTGAACCTACAGAAAGGTACTTATGGAATATCTCGTCCCTTCTACTCCGCCATAGACTTAGCCGCCCGAGAACCAGTGAATTTTGCATCCTATTTCTTCCACCGCATTCACAAAGAATGCGTAGCAATCATCAAACAGGTAAACAAGGGAGGAATGCCAAGATCGAGACTCCCTCATATCCTATCCTTCCTGTTTCCGGCCATCCTTGCAGCACAACCACCACCCAGAGGCCCGGTCCTACGACATGAAGAGTCTATGCAATTATGGGAGGATGATGAAGAAGATGAAGAGGAGCTAAATCAACTCTTCCACCGGAAGAGAATCAGGATCAGTTCATCTGAAAGTGAAGCCCAGGGAATAGCCAAAGGAAACAAAGATGATGACAAGGAACAAGAAAAGCATGACGAAGAAACCTTCCATGACACCACCACATCTATGCAGCACGAATCATCCGCGCAGTCATCTTCAGAAGGGCAACAAGAAAAGGAGGATCACACTAAAACCGACACAAGCTTGCCAGAAGAGGCATCACAGCAACAATCGGAGCCGGAAAAACAAAGAGATGAAGAACAGGTCGTTAAGGATATTTTCGACGAACTGCTTAGAGCAGTAGAATCCACAATTGTTGATACCACCGACACTGCACAACAAACTGTAGATAAGGTAACGCAGTCTCACTCTGTCCTTCCCACTCCCCCACCGGAGACGCCACTCGACCCCATCATCCCTATCCAACCCATCCACCCCAACGAACCCACTGACTCTTCTTCCTCATCCCCCAACTACTCTCCACCGAACTCCCAGCAGCTGCTCACTGCGTCCTCATCCCAACCTCGACCTCAACTGCCACTTCCTTCAATCCCTACGATCTCTGAACTTGCAAACATGGGCCAACTGTTAATTCAGTTATCACAGCAATTGCCAATCCAGATGAGAGAAGTCACCGATAATATTCGAAATGAGTTACAACACAAAGTGGATATCCTAGAAGCAGATATCACGCCTCTACAGGAAGAGATAGATGCGGTCAAAGCAGAAAACCATCATCTGCACTCCCAAATTACCCATCTCCAAGCCCAGCTTGCAGAACAACAGACAATTGCCGATCAGAGAGATACCGCACTGGTAGATCTCAACCAAAAGGACAAGTTACTAAGCGAAGCACAGGCCGAAATCAGTCAGTTAAAGCTAGATCTACAGGATAAAGAAGATGCCAGAGTAGCCCTAGGTAATTTATTAGAAGAGTCCAGAGTGCAACTCGATGAAGTGGTACAAAAAGGCCAAGAACAGCACGATCTAGCAATGAAGACAGCGGAAGAACTACAAAGATACAAGGATCAATTAGCTGATGTAAATAATATGCTCAAATGTTATTTGTCAAAAGAAGCTCAAACACAGAAGGTAATAACAGATCTACGCAGAGAAAGGGACGCATACTCCATAACCATCCAGTTCCAGAATCAAGAGATCGAGAGACGGGAAAATCAACTTGACAATCAAAAAGAAAGAGTAATCAGTATGGAAAAGAAGGTTGCAGAAATGAAGATATCCAGAGATGCGGCTTTGTCCAATGAGTTCTACCTACAAGAAGCTTTTCTACAGACGCAAGCAGAGATTTTGCTCACCGAAGCCATAGCTTTAAGTTCTGTAAGAATGGATGCACAGCTAATAGAACCGGACGCCCTCAAACAAATGTTAGAAACTCTAAAGAAAAAGATCGCCCGCACCTTTAGATTAGCCAGAAATATGTACTTAGAAGGAATTATAGATGAACAGTAGTTTTGTAAAACCTGCAGGTTCGAGTCCACCGTGCATGCCAGAGTGTTATCGGCCGTCGGATTGGAAGTGTATAGCTGAAATCTTGTTTCACACGTGCAAAAGGTTGTTACGCAGACACGTATTCTTTTATAAAGCAATGAAAAGAAATGCGCAATGACGTTCGAGAGATCACCAGACTGTCTGTTTGGGTGATTTGTCTGCAGCGTTACTGTGTGTCGAGTTGGTTAATTTAGAGTATCTTGTCTAATTTCTAAGTATTCTGTGTGTATCTGTGTCTCCTCTTGTCTGTTGTCTATTGGTATCCATTGCGGTTGTGAGTATCATCTACATCCAGTAGATAATTCGGTCTGTTGTCTGAAGTGAATCATCTACAAATCCTTGTTGCAATTGTTGTGTTAAGCTCGCGTATTGCGGTAGTACTCGTTCTTGGAATGTTCTGCAAGTGTGTGGCGAAGTCTGTGCAGTTGTGGTAGCACTTCTGGTATTCGGGTTGTATTAAGTTGTCTTTAGTATCGAGCTCCAGGTTCATACGGCAAAGTTTAAGCTACAGTAGGATTTCTTGGGTTGCGTACTGAACCTTCAGTACGGTGTATCTGAACACTTGGATTCTCTGTGTCTTCGGACATTGGTCGGATTGTGGTACCCATTCGGTAAAGGTTGAACGATTACTCTTGTCCCTGGTATTTTTAGTAAGTTTATGTGTAGATGCAATATAGCCCCTTAGTGTATGTGGCACACGTTGGCTGAGCTAAACTCTGAACTGTAATGTCTAAGTACAACAGAATCTTGATAGAGCTCTCAGCATCAGTATATTGTTGTGTGTAAGTGGTTAGTTTGGGATCAAGTCTTGATAGAGCTCTCAGCATCAGTATATTGTTGTGTGTAAGTTGTTAGTTTGGGATCAAGTCTTCGGAAATTCGACGAAGGACAACTTCAAGTGGATTTTGATGACCACGTTTCAAACAATTACATCGATGTAAGTGATTGTTTTGTTTTTTATTGACAGAGAGAGAGAGATACATATACATACACACTCACATATGTATAAACACACATGCATAGCCATACACACATACACACATGCATATGCATACACACATGGATATGCATACACATGCATATGCATACACACAATGCATATCCATACACACATACATGCATATGCATACACACATGCACATGCATACACACATGCATATGCATACACATGCATATGCATACACATGCATATGCATACACATGCATATGCATACACATGCATATGCATACACATGCATATGCATACACATGCATATGCATACACATGCATATGCATACACATGCATATGCATACACATGCATATGCATACACATGCATATGCATACACATGCATATGCATACACACATAGATAATGCATATGCATACACACATGCATATGCATACACACATACACAATGCATATGCATACACAAAATGCATATGCATACACACATGCATATGCATACACACATGCATATGCATACACACATGCATATGCATACACACATACATGCATATGCATACACACATGCATATGCATACACACATACATGCATATGCATACACACATACACAATGCATACACACATACACAATGCATATGCATACACACATGCATATGCATACACACATACGTGCATATGCATACACACATGCATGCATATGCATACACATGCCTATGCATAAACACATGCATGCATATGCATACACACAAACACTATGCATATGCATACACACATGCATATGCATATACACATACATGCATATGCATACACACATACACAATGCATACACACATACACAATGCATACAGACATACACAATGCATATGCATACACACAATGCATATGCATACACACAATGCATATGCATACACACAATGCATATGCATACACAATGCATATGCATACACAATGCATATGCATACACAATGCATATGCATACACAATGCATATGCATACACAATGCATATGCATACACACATGCATATGCATACACACATACACAATGCATACACACATACACAATGCATATGCATACACACATGCATATGTATACACACATACATGCATATGCATACACACATGCATATGCATACACACATGCATATGCATACACACATGCATATGCATACACACATACACAATGCATACACACATACACAATGCATATGCATACACACATGCATATGTATACACACATACATGCATATGCATACACACAATGCATATGCACACATACATATGCATACACACATACACAATGCATATGAAGCAAATATGCAGGGATCAATGTGTAATTGGAATACCCAATGTTTCCAAACATCACATGATATATAAATGTGGTGCTTGTCAGTTTGGGAAGTCTCACAGGTTACCCTTCTCAAGGAAAGGCTACATGCATGAGGACTACCTAGAGCTTGTCCATACAGATGTATGGGGACCAAGCAAAGACCCCTCAATCTCAGGATCAAGGTACTATGTATCTTATATTGATGATTATAGCAGATGGATTGTATTGTACTTCATGAAGCACAAAGATGAAGTGTTCAATTGTTTTAAAAAATATCTTGCACTTGTTGAGAATCAGACAGGAAAGAATCTAAAGAGGCTAAGGTCAGATGGAGGAGATGAGTAGTTCTCCAATGATTTTGAAGCATTCTTGCAAGACAGAGGAATCAAGAGAGAAATCACCACAAGGTATACTCCTGAACAGAATGGGGTAGCTGAGAGAAGAAATAGGTTGATTGTTGAAACAGCCAGGTCTATGTTGAATGAAAAAAAGTTACATAATTACCTATGGGCAGAGAGTGTTTCTACTGCCACCTACCTCATAAACAGGTTACCATCTAAGTCCCTTGATGGGATGACACCTTATGAAGCATGGCATGGGAAGAGACCCTCACTTGATCATTGCAGGACATTTGGATGTGTAGCATATGTACACATTCCTTCTCAGATAAGCGGTAAGCTAGACCCTAAGGCTGAGAAGTGTATCTTTATTGGATATGATCTAAATCAGAAAGGATACAGGTTTTACAACCCTTCCAATAAGGGATTCATGGTTAGTAGAGATGTTGTCTTTGATGAAAATGATTCTTGGTATGAGAATGAATGCAGGAAGTTCAAACTACCCTATGACTTGGAGGAGGAGTTTCCAAGTCTTGCTAAGGAGGAACCTACTCAGAATGAAGACTCAAATTCAGATGATGAAGATATTATTAACCTTGAAGAGTTCAAGGCATGGAAGTCCAAGGGCAAAATCAAAATGAAGAAGCTTGAAGACATACTTGAATCTTCAAATCAATCAATCAGAAGATCACAAAGGGAGAGCAAAAAACCTATCAGATATGGGTATGATACATCTCTTGTTACTAAACACTCTGTTTATCTTGCCAAAGACTTGTCAATTGAAGAATCAGGATCATATGAAGAAGCAAAGACTAAGACAGAATGGAGAGAAGCTATGGATGAGGAGATTGAAGCACTCAAGGAAAGTGATACATGGGAACTAGTACCAAAGAAAGAGTCCATGAAGGTAATTGGATCCAGATGGATCTATAAAATCAAAAGAAATTCTGATGGGTCAATTAACAGGTACAAAGCCAGATTGGTGGCCAAGGGTTTTGCACAAACCCAAGGCATTGACTATGAAGAGACATTCTCACATGTGGCCAAGATGCCAACCATTAGAGTGTTGGTAAGTGTGGCTGCATCAAAAAATTGGAACATGTATCAATTGGATATAAAAAATGCATTTCTTAATGGACGGATTTCAGAGGAGGTATATATGTTACAACATCGTGGCTATGAGGATCCAAACAAGGTAACATATGTGTGAAAATTGAATAAAGCTCTTTATGGATTGAAGCAGGCACCTAGGGCATGGAATCATAGGCTAACCACATACCTTCAAGACAAAGGTTTTGTCATGAGCAAGGCAGATACTTCTCTATTCATCAAGAGAAGTAATTCGGAGGTAATATACCTATGTGTATATGTTGATGATATCATACTTACAGGTAATGATGTCAATGGATCAGACAAATCAAGAACCAGATGATGAAGGGTTTCAAGATCAATGATCTTGGTCTACTAAAGTACTTTCTTGGACTTGAGTTAGTCTATACTAACTCTGGAATCTATATTACTCAGAAAAAATACATACAGGATATGTTGAAGAAGTTTCATTTACAGGATACCAAAGTTGCAAGTACTCCAATGGAGGTAAACCTAAAACTAAGTGTCCATGAAGGTGATGAAATTGATGATATTACAGGTTACCAAAGAATAGTTGGAAGCTTGAGCTATGCTACCTTGACAAGGATAGATATTGCATATGGAGTTAGTGTGCTAAGTTAGTTTATGCACAAGCCTAGAGCACCTCACATGGAGGCTGCCAAGAGAATCTTGAAGAAGTTTCATTTACAGGATACCAAAGTTGCAAGTACTCCAATGGAGGTAAACCTAAAACTAAGTGTCCATGAAGGTGATGAAATTGATGATATTACAGGTTACCAAAGAATAGTTGGAAGCTTGAGCTATGCTACCTTGACAAGGATAGATATTGCATATGGAGTTAGTGTGCTAAGTTAGTTTATGCACAAGCCTAGAGCACCTCACATGGAGGCTGCCATAAAGGAAATGTCAAGGAATGATGTGGTGCTTGGTTTGCCAAAAGTTGAAGGGCAACACATGGTGTACAAGTGTGAAGCTTGTCAATTAGGTAAAGCACACAAAAGTTCATACAATAAATTAGGGTACAAGTATTCAAATATGCTTGAATTGATTCATACAGATGTGTGAGGTCCTTCAAGGGATTATAGCATAAATGGATCCACATATTATGTGTTGTTTGTTGATGATGCAACCAGATGGATTACTTTATATGTAATCAAGGACAAATCAAAAGTCTTCAAGACATTCAAGCATTATCATGCTTATGCAGAAAGGATTACATGACAAAAGCTCAAGAGCTTGAGATCAGATGGAGGGGGAGAGTATTTCTCTAAAGAGTTTGATGATTATTTGTGGAATGCAGGTATAAAGAGAGAAGTAACTTGCAGGTACTCTCCTCAACAGAATGGAATTGCAGAAAGAAGAAATAGAACTCTTGTAGAGTTTGCAAGAGCAATGATGAAGGAAAAGAATTGTCCAAACTACTTATGGGCAGAAGCTATCAACACTACAACATACCTTGTGAATAGGTTACCTTGTAAAGCTTTGGATGGAAGAACTCCTTATGAAGCATGGTGGGGTAAGAGACCTACTCTTGATGATTGTAAAGTATTTGGATGTTTAGCATATGCTTATGTTCCTTCACAATTGAGACATAAGCTAGAACCCAAAGCAGAGAAGTATGTGTTTATTGGGTATGATGAAAGACAGATGGGTTATAGATTGTGGAGTCCATCCACAAAGTGATTTCTTGTTACGAAAGATGTTACATTTGATGAGCAAAGCACATGGTATACAGGGTCAACAAATGATTATGTAGATGTTGAAGAAATACAAAGGAAAGGGAAGACAAAAGTAAGTGTGTATGAAGAAGATATTAATGATGTTGATTATAAAAGTAAATTGCAGGACAATGTTGAAGATGGGCCAAGATTTGATCCAGAATCAAATGTAATTGAAACTTCAAGAAGTGCAGAGGTCAGAAGATCCTTAAGAGAAAGGAAAGAGCCTATCAGGTATAGCTATGATACATCTTTCCTAACAACAAAAGATTATGCTTACATTGTGAAGACAGAAGAGGATCCAATCACATATGAAGAAGCTAAAGGTAAACAGAATTGGGAGAAGGCAATGCAAGAAGAGTATGATGCTCTACTTGAAAATGAAACATGGGAGTTGGTGCCAAGACCAAAGAATCAGAAAGTCATTCGATGTAAGTGGGTGTATAAAACAAAAAGGTTTGCAGATGGTAAGGTGTCTAGATACAAGGCTAGACTTTTGGTCAAAGGTTATGCTCAAACTTATGGGGTAGATTATGATGAAACCTTTAGTCCTATCTACAATTAGATCATTGATTGCTATTGCTGCTTGTAAAGGATGGAAGTTATCACAATTAGATGTGAAGAATGCATTCCTGAATGGATACATTGCAGATGAAGTATATATGGAGCAACCAGAAGGCTTCATGAATTCAATTGGATCAGATTATGTGTGTAAGCTCAAGAGAGCTTTGTATGGCCTGAAGCAATCCCCAAGAGCATGGAATTACACGCTTGTTAAGTTCTTGAATGAATGTGGATTTCAGGCATCAAAGGCACATAGTATCTTGCTAGTGAAGGCAAGTGAAAATGGATACATATACATGTGTATTTATGTTGATGATATTATTGTCACAGGTATAGATGCTCAAGGAATCAATGAGCTTAAGAAACAAATAGAGAAGGAGTTTAAGATAAGTGATTTGGGAAACTTATCTTATTTCTTAGGAATGTAGATTGTATATACTCAACATGGAGTATATGTTACACAAGAGAGATACTTGAAGAATCTTTTGATCAAGTTCAACATGCAGGATTGCAAGTCTTCAAGCACGCAATTGGAGGTAAATCATAAATTGAGCAGGTATGGAGGTGAAGAATTTAATGACATGAAGAAATATCAGAGTTTGGTAGGTAGTTTAATCTATGCTACCTTGACAAGGCCAGATCTATCATATGCAATAGGTGTGTTATCACAATTCATGCATTGTCCAAAGAAGACTCATTTGATTGCAGCTCAAAGGGTACTCAGATATATCAAAGGAACCCTAAGTGAAGGTCTGTATTATGGATTTACTTCTGATACAAGAACCAAAGTGTTTAGTGATGCAGATTGGCCTGGTGATTCAGATGATAGAAGGTCTACTCATGGGTATCTCTGTTATATTGGAGATAAACTAGTTTCTTGGTGCTCAAAGAAGCAACATACAGTTGCTTTGTCATCTACAAAAGCTGAGTATAAAGGAATGGTAGAGGCTGCAAAAGAAGTGATATGGTTAAAGACCTTATTGAAGAGTTTTGGAACTAATCAAAGTACTCCAATTATTTTTGGAGACAATATGAGTTCATTGTATTTGGCAGCTAACCCTGTTTTTCATTCCAGGACTAAGCATATAGAGATTCAGTATCATTTCTTGAGAGAAAAGGTGCTTGATAAAGAGATTGAAGTGATGTATACTCCAACAAAAGAACAAGTTGCAGATATGTTAACAAAAATCTTGGATGGACCTAAGCTACAAAGATTCAAGGAGATGGCATGAGTAAAGAAGAATGGAATAATCACAATTAGTGATTGAGGGGGATCTGTTGGAACACAACAATCACAAATTGATGATTACAAAGAGCTTGAAGCATGTCAAAGATCAGATTGAAGTTCAAGAAGTCACTTGAGAAAGTGAAGAGATCTCAGAAGTGAAGTTTGTATACATATGTACATTGCAGTTGGAAATTCTTGTAATATGAGTATAGATAATCCTTAGGATGATAAGGAGTAATGTAATAGATGCAGGATAAGTCTAGAACCATATGTATATAAGTCAATGATGTAAAGAAATACAAGTGAGAGTCATTAGAAGACAAGTGTCATAGAGATAGATGTGAAGAGAGTCATCTTCAGAAAATAGCGACGAGTATTTCGTAGATTTCTCTCAGTCTGATCATGTGGATCAGAAATCCTTTTGTACACATCTAATATAGAAGCTAATGAAGCTATGTTCAAAGTTTCATGATCTAATTCTTCTTCTGCTGTGAGTATGATCAATAGGAACATGTGTATGTAAAGTCTACAGATGATCTCTCAGAGTCGCGCACTTTTTCGTGCCAATGTTTTGCTTAGATCTCAGTGCATAGTGTAAACTTTTTGATGAGTAAGCATTCAAAATCTAAGTTAAAAGGTAAGGAAGCTATGGCTAAAAGCATTTAGCAAAACGAGATCTGTGCTGTGAGAAATCAATTTTAGAAGTTACCTATGTCAAAGTCGCTTGTTCAGAAAAATAGTTTTTGACATACTTTTGATATTAAGGATTAAATTAAAGTTTTAATGATCCTTTTGATGAACTAATGGTTGATATGATTACGCAAAGGTATTCTGAAGATATGTACATCATTGGTTTGAAGAAATTTGAAGATATGTGTAGGAAATAAAGTCAACTTCTGAAGCAGACTTTCTGAAGAAGGAATTTCTTTACTCAGAGAAGTGTTAGTGAAAGTTTTGATCAAAGAAGACAATATTTGTGTAAAGTTTGATCCATAACTGATATAGAAGTGTTCTTAGATCAGTATAGATCAGACCTTTGGAGATTAAGAAGTCTCCAACACATATGCATACACACATGCATATGCATATACACACAATGCATATGCATACACACATACACAATGCATATGCATACACACATGCATATGCATACACACATGCATATGCATACACACATGCATATGCATATACACATACATGCATATGCATACACACATGCATATGCATACACACATACATATGCATACACACATAGATAATGCATATGCATACACACATGCATATGCATACACACATGCATATGCATACTGTTGGGAGTGATGGTTGGATGCACTCAGAAGATTGAGTTGGTACTGCTAATCCTGCTTTGCACAAGCCCTCTTAGATCTTTTTCTTTGTTTCTACTCCTTGATGATGCAGCGAAGACTGAGCCTTGTGGAAACTGATATAAGACTGTGTTCTAACTTTTTTGGTAAAAATTTCACCGAAATTTCACCAGACTGCCACTGTACTGTCACCGTAATTGTACCGGAATTGTACCAGAATGAACTATAATTTTGTTTATAATTACTTCAAGTGAACATACATGAAGTAAGGAAGTGACACATGAACTCTCTTAACTAACAGAACTTTTTCTGAAGTTTAAGAAAAAAAACTTCTCTAGTTCAGACAGCCTCTTTTCGGTCAGACTTTGTACAGTGTATAGATATCTTTTTCACCGGAAAGATTGATCAACTAAAAGTAGAGATGTCTAGCTATAGAGTGAGCTATTTCTCATACAAAGCTTTGCATTACTCTGCGAGATCTATTTTGTTCTTCTACCGGAAAATTACTCGTTTACTATAAGAATTGCAACAGTGAGCACTTTGACTGTAATTTCTTGATTTCTCGAAATTGACTGAATCAAGTTGCTTCAAACTTTGTATGTTTGTGGTATGCTTTGAGCTGAATCTATCAAGCTTTGAATCACTTGATTTGGTTCAGTAGATCCTGAGATATACTTCTTCAAGGTTGACAGACTTGAAGATAATGACTCAGAGAATCACAGAGTAAATGAATGTAAGTATTTGTATTAGATCATGTAAATGTACATCCCCACTGGCATGATAAACATAGCTCAATGGTACTCAGAGGTGTAGGCTATAAAGTAGACCTCACACACTCAGTGATTGATACAGTAATGCCTCGGGATGAGTGAAGAACCAACCGTGATATTTTTCCTTGTAGCTTTTATAGGAATTGAGTGATGACTTGAATTAGAATTCAAATCAATCTCCAAAAATCTTTCACCTAAAAAAGTTGATTGAGATATTCTCTCGATCAATCAACCGCCTTTTCACGACTTTCAATCAATTAGGCGTGATTGCGTAATACGCCAAGTCATTTATATTTTTACAAGAGATAAAATGGTAAGAAATCATAGGCATAAGTTCCTATGGTCTACGCTTCATGTATAGTCTTCAAGGTAGATATCCAAGCCAAATGTGAAGGCTTGTGTTGCACCAACAGCTCCCCCTCAAGCCAAACATTTTGGCTCAAGTCTTCAGCTTCATTCTTCAATCACATCCTGCAATCCAATCATGGATTTGAATCTGCATAACTTAGTTCCATCCAAAGCTTTAGTGAGTAAATCTGCACATTGCATATTAGTGGACACATAAGTCAACTGAATGTCTTTACTAAGCAACTTCTCTCTCACATAGTGGTAATGAACCTCTATGTGTTTTGTCCTAGCATGATATATTGGATTAGCTGCAAGGTGAAGAGAACTTGTATTATCTCCAAAGATAATTGGTGGTCTAGTATATAAGCCTAACTCTGTATACAAAAGCTTCAACCAGATAGCTTCTTGAGTGGCATTTGCTAGCCCTCTATACTCTGCTTCAGTAGATGACAACGCTACTGTAGGTTGTTTCTTGGCTGACCAAGAAATAGGTTTATCACCTGCAAAACATATGTATCCGGATGTGCTCCTCCTATCATCCTTGCAACTTGCCCAATCTGCATCTGAATACACTTTAATATCAATGTCTGATGTATAAGGAAAGTACAAACCATGACTTTGAGTTCCTTTGAGGTACTTCAAGATTTTCTTTGCTGCCTCTAGGTGAGGTATCCTTGGTTTGTGCATGAATTGACTAAGCACACTAACTCCATATGCTATGTCAATTCTTGTCAAGGTAGCATAGTTCAAGCTACCTACCATACTTTGGTATCCTGTGATGTCTTGGACTTCTTCTCCTTCATGAGCACTTAGCTTTAGATTGACTTCCATTGGAGTAGTAGATACTTTAGCATCCTGCAAGCCAAACTTCTTGACCATATACTGCGCATACTTCTTTTGAGTGATGTAGATACCTGAATTTGTGTAGACCAATTCAAGACCTAAGAAATACTTTAATAATCCAAGATCATTGATCTTGAATTCCTTCATCATCTGTCCTTTGATATGTCTAATTCCCTGAACATCATTTCCTGTAATAATGATGTCATCAACATAGACACATAAATATATTACCTCTGTACTACTTCTCTTTATAAACAGAGAAGTGTCTGCTTTACTCATCACAAATCCTTGGTCTTGGAGGTAGGTTGTCAACCTGTAATTCCATGCTCTAGGTGCCTGCTTTAAACCATACAGAGCCTTCTTCAATTTACAAACATGATTTACCTTATTGGGTTCTTCATAGCCAGGTGGTTGTGACATGTAGACTTCTTCCGATATCCATCCATTCAAGAATGCATTCTTCACATCCAATTGGTACATGTTCCAGTTCTTGGATGCAGCTACACTCACCAATATTCTGATTGTTGGCATCTTTGCCACAGGAGAAAATGTCTCCTCATAATCAATGCCTTGGGTTTGTGCAAAACCCTTGGCTACCAACCTAGCTTTATACCTGTTTATTGTACCATCTGAATTCCTTTTGAGTTTGTAGATCCATCTGGATCCTATCACCTTCATGGAGTCCTTCTTGGGTACCAAGTCCCAAGTATCACTCTCTTTGAGAGCCTGCATTTCTTCATCCATTGCTTCCTTCCATTCTGGTTTAGTGATTGCTTCTTCAAATGAACCTGGTTCTTCATTCAATAGATCCTTTGCAAGGTATACAGAATGCTTAGTTACAAGAGAAGTATCATATCCATATCTGATAGGCTTCTTACTTTCTCTCTGAGATCTCCTCATTGCTTGAGTTGAGGATTCTGGTATATTCTCTAGCTTCTTCATCTTCATCTTCCCTTTGGATTTCCAAGCCTTGAACTCCTCTAGATCTATTGTAACATCATCATCTGAACTTGAGTCTTCTTTCTGGACTGGTTCCTCCTTGGTAGGCTTTGGGAAGTCTTCTTCTATATCATAAGGTAGACTAACCTTCCTGCACTCATTCTCATACCATGAGTCATTCTCATCAAAGATAACATCTCTGCTTACCTTGAAACCTTTGTTTGAGGGGTTGTAGAATCTGTACCCTTTCTGGTTCAAGTCATAACCAATGAAGATACATTTTTCAGCTTTAGGATCTAGCTTTCCTCTTACTTGTGAAGGTATATGCACATATGCAATACAACCAAAGATTTTGCAATGATCCAAAGATGGTCTCTTACCATGCCAAGCTTCATAAGGTGTCATTCCATCAAGTGTCTTTGATGGCAACCTGTTAATGAGATATGTGGCAGTAGATACACTCTCTGCCCAAAGATAATTTGGCAACTTCTTTTCATTAAGCATAGACCTCGCTGTTTCTACAATGAGTCTATTCCTTCTTTCAGCTACCCCATTTTGTTCAGGTGAGTACCTTGTAGTAATCTCCCTCTTGATGCCTCTTTCCTGCAAGAATTCTTCAAACTCATTTGAGAAGTATTCTCCTCCTCCATCTGACCTTAGCTTCTTCAAGTTTCTTCCTGTTTGGTTTTCAACCAGTGCAAGATACTTCTTGAAACAATTAAACACTTCATCTTTATGTTTCATGTAGTATAAGACAGTCCACCTGCTATAGTCATCAATGAAGGACACATAGTACCTCGATCCAGATATGGATGGCTCCTTGCTAGGTCCCCAAACATCTGTATGCACTAATTCCAGATAATCTTCATGCATAAAACCTTTCTTGTTATAAGGCAATCTGTGTGACTTACCAAATTGACAAGCTCCACACTTGTATATCATGTGTTGCTTGGATATATTAGGTATCCCAAGCACACATTGATCCCTGCACATTTGCTTTAAGGTCCTTTCACCAATGTGACCTAACCTCTTGTGCCAAATTTCCAATTCCGATAGCGTTTGATCCTTGTAATTGTACAGAGCAATGTTTTTGGTGTCTTCAAGCTCAAAAGTAAATAACCTACCTGATTTTTCTCCCTTGGCTATTCTTCTGAATCCATGTCTTGGGTCCTCCACATATGCTCCATGTTGTGTGAATCTGACCTGCAAAGCTTTTTCCACAATCTGACCTACACTCATTAGATTCTTGGTGATGGTTGGTACATAGAGTACCCTGCTCAGTAGATTTTGATTACCATCACATGTCTTAACATTGCCTACTTTAACAACTGAATGTTTAGTGTCATCACCTGTCTGCACTTGATGTTTGCCCGTGGGTTCTTCCAAATCAGAGAGTAGTGCCACATTACCAGCTACATGGTTAGAACAACCTGAATCAATATAGAATAAGTGATCATCATTGATACCTGACTTAGAAGTCATATTCATGATCAATAAAGAGTCATCTTGCTCCTCTGCATAGTTGTTGTAATCTCTTCTATTTCTGAATCCACCTTGGTAATTTCCATTGTGGTTGTTGTTGTAATTATTGTTGTATTGATTGTTGTATCCATTGTAGCTTTGATGTTGATTGAATCTGCCTCTACCTTGAGAGTATCCTCCTCTAGAGTAGCCTCTTCCTCTCTGATTCTTATAATTTCTGTAGCACTCATCTGTGGTATGGTTAGACAATCCACAAATGTTGCATGGTGATGAGTTGTAGGGTCTCCCCCTACCTTGCTTACTTCCTCTGCCTCTACCTCTTGAAGATCTACCTCTCCCTGCATAGTTTGCTTGGGAGGTAGAGCCTTCTTCATCAACCTTCTTACTTTTACCTTTATCTTTAACCTTTTTATCAGTGTATAAGGCAGAGGAGTTGTTACCTTTTGATTGTTCTCCATTCTTTGTAAGCTTTGCTTCATGTGTGACGAGTTGACCAATCAGGGTTGTTAGATCAGGTGCTTGGATGTCCATGTATAAGTCCATTGTTGTGGTAAAGCTCTCCCATTTGTCATCAGCCTTTAGTCCATTGATTACCTGCCTTACTATTTGTTCCTCTTCAATCTCTTCTCCAATACTTGCCAGTTGGTCTGCAATGTCTTTGACCCTAGTGACAAAATCTGAAACTGATTGTTTTGATTGCTTCCTAAGAGTGGTGAATTCAATCCATAGTTGATTCTTCCTGGCCCTTGTGTTGGAAGAAAAATAATTTGACAAGATTTCCCAAGTCTCTTGGGAAGTCTTACAATTCCTTACATGCGGTAAAAGAAAGTCAGATATAGAGTTAAGAAGGTAAGACCTTGCCAAAGCATCTTTTGCACACCATTGGTTGAGTCTCTCATGTTCATCCTTTGTGGGTAGTCCTCTAGTCTTGAATGAGGGCAATTCCTCATCTCCTGATATGTATCCAAATAAGCTCCTTCCTTGTAGATAGGTCTTCATCCTTAGAGACCAAGCTTGGTCATTGTTCCTGTCCAATTTGTCAATGAATGAAGGAAAACCATCACCCATGATTACCTTATTTGCTCTGATACCACTGTTGGGAGTGATGGTTGGATGCACTCAGAAGATTGAGTTGGTACTGCTAATCCTGCTTTGCACAAGCCCTCTTTGATCTTTTTCTTTGTTTCTACTCCTTGATGATGCAGCGAAGACTGAGCCTTGTGGAAACTGATATAAGATTGTGTTCTAACTTTTTTGGAAAAAATTTCACCGAAATTTCACCAGACTGCCACTGTACTGTCACCGTAATTGTACCGGAATTGTACCGGAATGAACTATAATTTTGTTTATAATTACTTCAAGTGAACATACATGAAGTAAGGAAGTGACACATGAACTCTCTTAACTAACAGAACTTTTTCTGAAGTTTAAGAAAAAAAACTTCTCTAGTTCAGACAGCCTCTTTTCGGTCAGACTTTGTACAGTGTATAGATATCTTTTTCACCGGAAAGATTGATCAACTAAAAGTAGAGATGTCTAGCTATAGAGTGAGCTATTTCTCATACAAAGCTTTGCATTACTCTGCGAGATCTATTTTGTTCTTCTACCGGAAAATTACTCGTTTACTATAAGAATTGCAACAGTGAGCACTTTGACTGTAATTTCTTGATTTCTCGAAATTGACTGAATCAAGTTGCTTCAAACTTTGTATGTTTGTGGTATGCTTTGAGCTGAATCTATCAAGCTTTGAATCACTTGATTTGGTTCAGTAGATCCTGAGATATACTTCTTCAAGGTTGACAGACTTGAAGATAATGACTCAGAGAATCACAGAGTAAATGAATGTAAGTATTTGTATTAGATCATGTAAATGTACATCCCCACTGGCATGATAAACATAGCTCAATGGTACTCAGAGGTGTAGGCTATAAAGTAGACCTCACACACTCAGTGATTGATACAGTAATGCCTCGGGATGAGTGAAGAACCAACCGCGACATTTTTCCTTGTAGCTTTTATAGGAATTGAGTGATGACTTGAATTAGAATTCAAATCAATCTCCAAAAATCTTTCACCTAAAAAAGTTGATTGAGATATTCTCTCGATCAATCAACCGCCTTTTCACGACTTTCAATCAATTAGGCGTGATTGCGTAATACGCCAAGTCATTTATATTTTTACAAGAGATAAAATGGTAAGAAATCATAGGCATAAGTTCCTATGGTCTACGCTTCATGTATAGTCTTCAAGGTAGATATCCAAGCCAAATGTGAAGGCTTGTGTTGCACCAACACATACACACATGCATATGCATACACACATGCATATGCATACACACATGCATATGCATACACACATGCATATGCATACACACATGCATATGCATACACACATACAGAATGCATACACACATACATGCATATGCATACACACGTGCATGCATATGCATACACACAATGCATATGCATACACACATGCATGCATATGCATACACACAATGCATATGCATACACACATGCATATGCATATACACATACATGCATATGTATACACACATACACAATGCATACACACATACACAATGCATATACACATACACAATGCATACACACATACACAATGCATATGCATACACACAATGCATATGCATACACACATACACATGCATATGCATACAAACATACACAATGCATATGCATACACACAATGCATATGCATACACACATACACATGCATATGCATACAAACATGCATATGCATACAAACATGCATATGCATACACACATGCATATGCATACAAATATGCATATGCATACACACATGCATATGCATACACACATACACAATGCATATGCATACACATGCATATGTATACACACATACATGCATATGCATACACACATGCATATGCATACACACATACACAATGCATACACACATACACAATGCATATGCATACACACATGCATATGTATACGCACATACATGCATATGCATACACACATGCATATGCATACACACATTGCATATGCACACATACATATGCATACACACAATGCATATGCACACACGATGCATATGCACACACAATGCATATGCATACACACATACACAATGCATATTCATACACACATTCATATGCATACACACATACATGCATATGCATACACACATGCATATGCATATGCATACACACATGCATATGCATATTGTAAGATGCCACGTTGATTTTCCACCTGAAAAAAAAAAAAGATGTGTAGGTAATAATGAAATTTTATGTTTAGGATATTTTGATCATGTTTGCAAAATTTTGTAGTAATAAGTTTGTACATTCTCTCTCTAGAAAGTTGTCGCATGAAATTTGTATGTTAATTTCGAGCATGAAGATGAAGGAATCTGAAAAAGTGTTGTATGAGAGAAAGGTAGAGTATTCTTAGTAGAAAAACTTTACCTGATTGAATTTTTTGTAGTTCCTATGTTTTATGTCTCATTTGGTTCCATGAACATAGGTTAATGAAGAGATTTTTCATGTTTTTTCATCTCTCTAGAATTTTCGATTTTGCAGGGCCCAAAAGTGATATCTGGAAGCAAATTTGGACCTGAGGCGTCTCTAACATTATTGTACAGATTTAAGAACTGAATATTTTTGTCTCTCACAAGCTCAAGCTGATTCCTCACTGTTTTTGAGTTACAGGGTTTTGAAAAGTGTTGTTTTCCAACACTTTAAAAAAAAAAAGAGAAGCCTTCATTCATTCATCTTATTCATGTTCGCGGATTTAGAAAACGCACATGGGTATATGGGTTATTTTTGGGTGATTGACGTGTGTGTGAGTGCGTTGCAGGGATTACCTCTATTTTTGCAGGTACGATTCTTGATGGTGGACATGAAAAGTAGATGCATGGGTGGTCCGGAAGTCTTGCATGAGACATGCGAAAAGACGCTATCTTGGAGCATGCAGATTCTAAAAGTGCAGGTCTAGGAAGGCGTGATTGGTCGTGCGCTGGCGAAAGGCGGAGATCCCAAAAAGACGAAGATTGAGAGATAGAAAAGTATGATGGTCGTACAGTCATTACAATCGTTTTTCGGCTTCTGGAATTGCGATTGAGATTGAGATTGAGATTGAGATTGAGATTGTGATTGTGATTGAGATTGGGATTGAGATTTTGATTGTGATTGAGATTGGGATTGAGAACAGCTCGGGGGTGGTCGGGTGGATGAGGCTTCACATTGAAGCAATCTGATAGATTTTGTAACGCAGATCAGAACTACTTGTAAATCTGCACAGATAATAAAATTCTCTCTCTTCTTGTTCTGCGTATACTCTGTTTGCCTTCTTTATATCTTGTGGTGTCGAAACCCATTATTCTGTGTGAGATTGTGACTCAAGTTTAGGAGACTTGTTACAAGTGGTATCAGAGCAGAGTTGGATTCCGTGACAAGATGCACGCTTTGAAGAAGAAGATAGAAGAACAAGAGGAGCTTATCCATAGATTGAATGCAGAATTACATAAAGAAAGATCCAACAAACAAAAAGAGGCTACTGCAAATGCTTTCATGGACCTCAATGCTGAAGGTGGTAATGGTGCGGGCACATCAAAAGCATGTAGAGCTAGACGGCAACGTGAACCTGAAGAGGACGATGATGCAGGTGAATCTGCACTCAAGCAAGTGTTCAAAAGAGCAAAATTAAATGAATTTGATGGTGAGAAGAAAACTGGAGAGGATCTTGAAGCATGGATTGAGGAACTTGAAGATTTCTTTGACCTGCGCGTATTTAGTGAGGAATCAAAAGCAAAGGTGGCAATTCTGCATCTGCGAGGAGTCGCAAAATTGTGGTGGAAATCTTATATACAGACAAGAACACGTGAAGGTCCGATCCTCTGGAAAGAATTTCGAGAGCAAGCAGAGAACCGTTATTGTACTCCACATTATCGGATGGAAAAGAAAATGGAATTCTACTCTTTCAAGAAGCATGAGGATGATAGATATAACTTGTCTGTTGAAGAATATAAGGAGAAATTTTTGCGTTTACATAAGTATGCACTAGAAGTTTCTGGAGATGCGTTGAAAAGCAAGTTTATTGAGGGTTTGCGGGAAGAGCTTCGCTATCAAGTAAAGGGATTCGGATGTGTAGATTTTCTTGATGCGGTTGCAAAAGCAGAAAACTTTGAGAAGATGGAGAAGTTTACCACGAAAAAGGCATTCAAATCAAGGTTTATCTCAATAGGACATCGACCCCCAAGACCTGTTTCAATAAATCAAAATGGACAGAGATCGACTAACTCTATTAACGGTCAAGGAGGAAGACCAAAGCCGAAGCAAACGGATACACCTAAGAAGCAAGAAGTTATGCACTAGCAACGTGATTCTGATTTCCTGGAGCGGGCTAAGAGGCTGGGACTTTGTTTTCGATGTGGAGAACAAGGACATCGCACTTTTGAATGTCCAAACAAGGCCATCAACCGTTCTATGCAAGCGAAGATAGCTCATCTACAAGAAGAAAACATGACAATTGAGGAAGCGGATGATCAAGGTAAGTGTTCTAGCCCTAGACTTCAATGCATGAAAACTTCTTCTCATTCAAGGGCATCGGTGATTAGGATTATGGGGGACATATCCTCACGTAAGGTTAGTTTCTTGATTGATTCGGGTAGTACAAATTGTTTCCTTTCACTTAAGATGGCAGAAGCTTTAGGGTTGCATATTGAGATGCAGACTAAAAGACCTGTACAGATGGCTAATGGTAGGATACACTATACTCGAGGTAGTATTGAGAATCTTGATTTTATGTTAGGAGAACATAAGTTTTTGGGTACCTTCCATGTAATTGAAATGAGAGAATGTGATGTAATCATCGGAATGGACTGGTTAGTTCATAACAGTGTCGTGATTGATTGTGAAAGCGGGATCCTTACTTTGAAAATAAAAGGGAAGGAACATCGTCTTGCAGGCAAGTGTAATTCAAGTTTTTCTCCTATTTCTGCAATAAAGTTGATTAGGGGTATTCGACAGGGTTGTGAGACATATTTGGTTTATGTGCATGACCTTCAGGAGAAGAATAAAGAAGAGGAAATACCGGAATATGTTAAAAAACTTTTAGATGAGTACACAGATGTATTTCCTGATGATCTACCGGGCATGCCTCCTCCTAGGAAAATTGACCATGCTATAGACCTTTATCCAGGAAGTGAGCCTTATTCTAGAGCACCTTATAGGTTCAATATTGATGAATTGAAAGAGTTGAAGCTCCAATTGGATGATCTATTGAAGAAGGAGTTGATAAGACCTAGTGTTTCACCTTGGGGAGCACCTGTTTTGTTTCAGAAAAAGAAAGATGGTTCATATAGACTTTGTATTGACTATAGGGGATTGAACAAGAAAACCATTAAGAACAAGTATCCACTGCCACACATAGATGAACTGCTGAGTCAATTGAGTGGTGCCACAGTATTCACTAAAATTGACTTAAGATCGAGATATCATCAAATTATAGTAAAGTCTGAGGACATACCCAAAACCGCTTTTAGAACACGATATGGTCATTACAAGTTCACAATTTTGCCTTTTGGATTAACAAATGCTCTTGCAACATTTATGTGTTTGATGAATAATGTGTTTCATGAATATCTCGATGAATTTATATTAGTTTTTCTTGACGATATTTTTGTGTATTCTAAGGATGATGATGAACATGCATTGCATCTGAGGAAGACTTTACAAAAACTAAGAGAGCATAAATTATATGGTAAGATGAGTAAATGTTTTTTTGCAAAAGGGGAAGTGACTTATTTGGGGAGAGTTGTTTCTAAGGAAGGGATTTATATAGATCGTGAGAAAGTTAAAAGCATAGTTGACTGGCCTACAACCAAATGTGTGAGGGATGTGAGAAGCTTCCTTGGTTTGGCACAATATGAGAGGGCACACATTAGGGAGTTTTCTCGAATTGCAAATCCTCTTACATAATTGACAAAGAAAAATAGAGAGTTCACATGGAACGATGAGTGTCAAAAGGCATTTGACGAATTAAAACAAAAAGTTATCGAAAATTGTGTTCTAAAGATACCTGAGTTAGGGAAGCCTTTTATTGTTGCATGTGATGCTAGTGGAAGCCAAATCGGATGCGTTCTTTCACAAGAAGGGAGGGTAGTGGCTTATGAGTCAAGGAAATTAAGGAAACATGAACTAAATTATACAACACGTGACTTAGAAATGCTTGCAATTGTTCACGCACTTAAACATTGGAGACACTTATTGCTAGGAGTAAAGTTTGAATTAAGAACAGATCATCAGAGCCTTAAATACATATTTACTCAACCTTTACTTAACAATAGACAAAAACGATGGATCCAATTGCTAAGTGAATATGATTTTGATATTAAATACTTAGCAAGAAAAGAAAACAAGGTGGCCGATGCTTTGAGTTGTAAACCCCTATGCAGTTCAATTTCTATTTTATCCTCTGATTTTGATATTGGAAAAGAATTAAAAGAAGATTTATTTTATGCAGCAATCTTGGAATTTTTGGGTATGAATCTAGGTTATATGTTTCAAGGAAAATTTCATTTGAGAAATAATGATTTGTATTGTAATTCTCGTTTATGTATTTCTTCAGAATCTGTTTTGAAAGAAAAGATCCTGCATGACTGTCATGATGCACCTTTCTCTGCACACCCTGGTTTTTCTAGAACTTATGCAAAAGTGAAAGCTTCATATTACTGGCCACGTATGAAATATGATATTAAGAGGTATGTCGAAGAATGTCTGAAATGTCAACAGGTTAAGGCCGAATTTAAAAGGAGTCCTGGCATGTTACAACCATTAGATGTGCCTGATCAAAAATGGGAATCCATCTCTATGGATTTCATAACAAAGTTGCCTGTGACCAAAAGTGGGCATGATACCATCTTTGTTGTCGTGGACCGTCTTACAAAGATGGCACATTTTCTTCCCATGAGGAAAACTCATACAGCTTTGCATGTTGCTAAACTTTTCATAAAAGAAATTTTTAGGTTACATGGTATACCCAAAAGTATAATTTCTGATAGGGATGCAAGGTTCACATCTAATTTTTCGAAAGCAACATTTCAATCCATAGGAACAGAATTACGCATGAGTACTGCATTTCATCCTCAAACCGATGGTGAGACCGAGAGGGTTAACAGGGTGCTTGAGGATATGTTACGCATGTATGTGAATGATAAGCAAAACAATTGGACTGAATATTTGCCCTTGGTTGAGTATGCATATAATAGTGCATGGCATTCCTCTATTAAGATGACACCTTTTGAAGCAATGTATGGTTATAATTGCTTGCTGCCGCATTCACTTTTTAATTCACAGAATCAGGTTGAAATATCCAAACAGATGCTTGAAAACATGGATTTGGAGCTAAATAAGGTAAGGAAAAACATGAAAGATGCACAGAAACGTCAGAAATTATATCATGATCTCAAAAAGAGGCCCTTGGAATTTAGAACAAATGATCTGGTTTTTTTGAAAGTGAGTCCTTCTAAATAAAATCTGGTTTTAGGCAAAGATCGTCGATTGTCTCCTCGTTATGTTGGTCCTTTCAAAATCTTAAAGAAAATTGGTTTTGTTGCATATTTACTTGACCTACCTAATACTTTGAAAATTCATCCAGTCTTCCATGTTGGATTACTTAAAAAGTATGTTCCTAATGCTGATCATGTTTTGCAGGACAAATCTAAGTTGAAGGAAGATGCCACTTTTGAACTTGAACCAGAAGTTATATTGGATAGGAGAGTTACACATCTTAGGAATCGTGAAATAGTGGAAATTTTAGTAAAGTGGTTTGCATATCCTATTGAAGATTCAACATGGGTTGGTTTAGATGAGTTTATGGAACATTATCCTTCTTTCCAACTTTGAGGACAGAGTTCTTTAAAGAGGGGGAGAATTGTAAGATGCCACGTTGATTTTCCACCTAGAAAAAAAAAAGATGTGTAGGTAATAATGAAATTTTATGTTTAGGATATTTTGATCATGTTTGAAAAATTTTGTAGCAATAAGTTTTTACATTCTCTCTCTAGAAAGTTGTCGCATGAAATTTGTATGTTAATTTCGAGCATGAAGATGAAGGAATCTGAAAAAGTGTTGTATGAGAGAAAGGTAGAGTATTATTAGTAGAAAAACTTTACCTGATTGAATTTTTTGTAGTTCCTATGTTTTATGTCTCATTTGGTTCCATGAAGATAGGTTAATGAAGAGATTTTTCATGTTTTTTCATCTCTCTCTAGAATTTTCGATTTTGCAGGGCCCAAAAGTGATATCTGGAAGCAGATTTGGACTCGAGGCGTCTCTAACATTATTGTACAGATTTAAGAACTAAATATTTTTGTCTCTCACAAGCTCAAGCTGATTCCTCACTGTTTTTGAGTTACAAGGTTTTGAAAAGTGCCGTTTTCCAATACTTAAAAAAAAAAAAGAGAGAAGCCTTCATTCATTCATCTTATTCATGTTCGCGGATTTAGAAAACGCACATGGGTATATGGGTTATTTTTGGGTGATTGACGTGTGTGTGAGTGCGTTGCAGGGATTACCTCTATTTTTGCAGGTACGATTCTTGATGGTGGACATGAAAAGTAGATGCATGGGTGGTCCGGAAGTCTTGCATGAGACATGCGAAAAGACGCTATCTTGGAGCATGCAGATTCTAAAAGTGCGGGTCTAGGAAGGCGTGATTGGTCGTGCGCTAGCGAAAGGCAGAGATCCCAAAAAGACGAAGACTGAGAGATAGAAAAGGATGATGGTCATACAGTCATGACGATCGTTTTTTGGCTTCTGGAATTGCGATTGAGATTGAGATTGAGATTGAGATTGTGATTGTGATTGAGATTGGGATTGAGATTGTGATTGTGATTGAGATTGGGATTGAGATCAGCTCGGGGGTGGTCGGGTGGATGAGGCTTCACATTGAAGCAATCTGATAGATTTTGTAACGCAGATCAGAACTACTTGTAAATCTGCACAGATAATAAAATTCTCTCTCTTCTTGTTCTGCATATACTCTGTTTGCCTTCTTTATATCTTGTGGTGTCAAAACCCATTATTCTGTGTGAGATTGTGACTCAAGTTTAGGAGACTTGTTACACATACACACATGCATATGCATACAAACATGCATATGCATACACACATGCATATGCATACACAATGCATATGCATACACACATGTATATGCATACACACATTTGATCAGATGGGATCTTCACATTGGATCATATGGGATCTCCACGTACACCTTGGGGAGCGCATGACCATGACGACTGCAAAATATATCACATATGTAATGGAGCTCTAGTCATGGATGCACTCGGGAAGTCAATGCATCAGCGCATTCGACAACTTTGCTCCATAGAGTTTGGACATTCTGTAATGCTCAAATGGAGCGAACAGGATAGGGATTCCAAAAACTATATCACACAATCGATATATGAAGAGTACTAGCCAGCACCTGGGAATCTTATTGTGAGTTCGGAATGGATTCAGCATACGACACGTGAGGTGATGTCTCATCGACGGTCGGAAGCTTGCGATGCTTTTAGAGAAGGCTTACCGAAGCCTGTGTGGTTAGATGTTGAAGAGTGGGAATCGATTCAGGATGAGCAGCAACATACTCCTTATCAATATCGTCAATAGAGAGATGCAGCGGCCACACGTTTGGATACGGTTGGAACGTCGCATTTAGGTAGCGGTGGATATGACAGTATGCGCTACCAATTTGTAAGTATCATGTTAATTATTGAATTTATTTGTGTTCAGCACATCATGTATGTTCATCTAACATTTTGCATATTTATTATAGGAGTTGGAAGTGGTTCATCCTCCGATGCGAACCGAAGAATCTTATGGATATCGTCATGGATTGGCTGCACTGTTGCAAGACTTAGAGGGACGCGGTGCAATCATTTCATGGGAGAATCTATGATTAGGTAAACTTATAGCTTGATTTCGTATTTCTAGTTGTTGCTTATAAATGTCATGTCAATTTGTCTCATTTTACACATGCTTTGTTGCAGGATTGCAGGTGTAAATGTTTTGATCCCCTTACACATATGTATAATAGTGCTTTGCCACAATTTTGTATTACACTCCTATGTGGCAATGATGTACCATAATTTTGTATTCGATTCCTATATGGAAGTGCTTTGTCACATTGCCACAATTTTGTATTACACTCCTATGTGGCAATGATGTACCATAATTTTGTATTCGATTCCTATATGGAAGTGCTTTCCCACACTCTTGTACATCCTTCATTTATGGAATATACAACTTTTTGTACGTGATTCATGGTTCATTTTTGCTCACAGAAAATCATGTTTTGGTTATCATTAGAGTACATAACACATGTACTCGGTTTAGAGTTGGGCAGAGTGTGTTGTCTTTTGCTAAACAACATCATGCTGTAGCAAAAGACAACACACTCTACCCAAAAAAATTTGTCCAGATATGTTCTTCGGTATGATAGATAGATAGATAGATAGATAGAATAGATAGATAGAATAGATAGATAGAATAGATAGATAGATAGATAGATAGATAGATAGATAGATAGATAGATAGATAGATAGACAGATAGATAGATAGACAGATAGAAAGATAGATAGATAGAGAGATAGACAGATAGAGAGATAGACAGATAGATAGATGGAGAGA
>CM035406.1:108077246-108089746 GCA_020310875.1 Ceratopteris richardii
TCTTTTTGAGATCATGATATAATTTCTGACGTTTTTGTGCATCTTTCATGTTTTTCCTTACCTTCTTTAGCTCCAAATCCATGTTTTCAAGCATCTGTTTGGATATTTCAACCTGATTCTGTGAATTAAAAAGCGAATGCGGCAGCAAGCAATTATAACCATACATTGCTTCAAAAGGTGTCATCTTAATAGAGGAATGACATGCACTATTATATGCATACTCAACCAAGGGCAAATATTCAACCCAATTGTTTTGCTTATCATTCACATACATGCGTAACATATCCTCAAGCACCCTGTTAACCCTCTCGGTCTCACCATCGGTTTGAGGATGAAATGCAGTACTCATGCGCAATTCTGTTCCTATGGATTGAAATGTTGCTTTCCAAAAATTAGATGTGAACCTTGCATCCCTATCAGAAATTATACTTTTGGGTATACCATGTAACCTAACAATTTCTTTTATGAAAAGTTTAACAACATGCAAAGCTGTATCAGTTTTCCTCATGGGAAGAAAATGTGCCATCTTTGTAAGACGATCCACGACAACAAAGATGGTATCATGCCCACTTCTGGTCACAGGCAACTTTGTTATGAAATCCATAGAGATGGATTCCCATTTTTTATCAGGCACATCTAATGGTTGTAACATGCCAGGACTTCTTTTAAATTCGGCCTTAACCTGTTGACATTTCAGACATTCTTCCACATACCTCTTAATATCATATTTCATACGTGGCCAGTAATATGAAGCTTTCACTTTTGCATAAGTTCTAGAAAAACCAGGGTGTCCAGAGAAAGGTGCATCATGACAGTCATGCAGGATCTTTTCTTTCAAAACAGATTCTGAAGAAATACATAGACGAGAATTACAATACAAATCGTTATTTCTCAAATGAAATTTTCTCTGAAACATAGAACCTGGATTCATACCCAAAAAGTTCAAGATTGCTGCATAAAATAAATCTTCTTTTAATTCTTTTCCGGATAAAATAGAAATTGAACTGCATAAGGGTTTACGACTCAAAGCATCGGCCACCTTGTTTTCTTTTCCTGCTAAGTATTTAATATCAAAATCATATTCACTTAGCAATTGGATCCATCGTTTTTGTCTATTGTTAAGTAAAGGTTGAGTAAATATGTATTTAAGGCTCTGATGATCTATTCTTAATTCAAACTTTACTCCTAGCAATAAGTGTCTCCAATGTTTAAGTGAATGAACAACTGCAAGCATTTCTAAGTCATGTGTTGTATAATTTAATTCATGTTTCCTTAATTTCCTTGACTCATAAGCCACTACCCTCCCTTCTTGTGAAAGTACGCATCCGATTTGGCTTCCACTAGCATCACATGCAACAATAAAAGGCTTCCCTAACTCAGGTATCTTTAGCACACAATTTTCGATAACTTTCTGTTTTAATTCGTCAAACACCTTTTGACACTCATCGTTCCATGTGAACTCTCTATTTTTCTTTGTCAATTCTGTAAGAGGATTTGCAATTCGAGAAAACTCCCTAATGTGTGCCCTCTCATATTGTGCCAAACCAAGGAAGCTTCTCACATCCCTCACACATTTGGGTGTAGGCCAGTCAACTATGCTTTTAACTTTCTCAGGATCTATATGAATCCCTTTCTTAGAAACAACTCTCCCCAAATAAGTCACTTCCCCTTTTCCAAAAAAACATTTACTCATCTTACCAAATAGTTTATGCTCTCTTAGTTTTTGTAAAGTCTTCCTGAGATGCAATGCATGTTCATCATCATCCTTAGAATACACAAAAATATTGTCAAGAAAAACTAATATAAATTCATCGAGATATTCATGAAACACATTATTCATGGAACACATAAATGTTGTAGGAGCATTTGTCAATCCAAAAGGCAACACTGTGAACTCATAATGACCATATCGTGTTCTAAAAGCGGTTTTGGGTATGTCCTCAGACTTTACTCTAATTTGATGATATCCTGATCTTAGGTCAATTTTAGTGAATATTGTGGCACCACTCAATTGACTCAGCAGATCGTCTATGTGTGGCAGTGGATACTTGTTCTTAATGGTTTTCTTGTTCAATCCCCTATAGTCAATACAAAGTCTGTATGAACCATCTTTCTTTTTCTGAAACAAAACAGGTGCTCCCCAAGGTGAAACACTAGGTCTTATCAACTCCTTCTTCAATAGATCATCCAATTGGAGCTTCAACTCTTTCAATTCATCAATATTGAACCTATAAGGTGCTCTAGAATAAGGCTCACTTCCTGGATAAAGGTCTATAGCATGGTCAATTTTCCTAGGAGGAGGCATGCCCAGTAGATCATCAGGAAATACATCTGCGTACTCATCTAAAAGTGTTTAAACATATTCCGGTATTTCCTCTTCTTTCTTCTTCTCCTGAAGGTCATGCACATAAACCAAATATGTCTCACAACCCTGTCGAATACCCCTAATCAACTTTATTGCAGAAATAGGGGAAAAACTTGAATTACACTTGCCTGCAAGACGATGTTCCTTCCCTTCTCTTTTCAAAGTAAGGATCCCGCTTTCACAATCAATCACGACACTGTTATGAACTAGCCAGTCCATTCCGATGATTACATCACATTCTCTCATTTCAATTACATGGAAGGTACCCAAAAACTTATGTTCTCCTAACATAAAATCAAGATTCTCAATACATCCTCGAGTATAGTGTATCCTACCATTAGCCATCTGTACAGGTCTTTTAGTTTGCATCTCAATATGCAACCCTAAAGCTTCTGCCATCTTAAGTGAAAGGAAACAATTTGTACTACCCGAATCAATCAAGAAACTAACCTTACGTGATGATATGTCCCCCATAATCCTAATCACCGATGCCCTTGAATGAGAAGAAGTTTTCATGCATTGAAGTCTAGGGCTAGAACACTTACCTTGATCATCCGCTTCCTCAATTGTCATGTTTTCTTCTTGTAGATGAGCTATCTTCACTTGCATAGAATGGTTGATGGCCTTGTTTGGACATTCAAAAGTGTGATGTCCTTGTTCTCCACATCGAAAACAAAGTCCCAGCCTCTTAGCTCGCTCCAAGAAATCAGAATCACGTTGCTAGTGCACAACTTCTTGCTTCTTAGGTGTATCCGTTTGCTTCGGCTTTGGTTTTCCTCCTTGATTGTTCATAGAGTTAGTCGATCTCTACCCATTTTGATTTATTGAAATAGGTCTTGGGGGTCGATGTCCTGTTGAGATAAACCTTGATTTGAATGCCTTTTTCGTGGTAAACTTCTCCATCTTCTCAAAGTTTTCTACTTTTGCAACCGCATCAAGAAAACCTACACATCCGAACCCCTTTACTTGATAGCGAAGCTCTTCCCGCAAACCCTCAATAAACTTGCTTTTCAGCGCATCTCCAAAAACTTCTAGTGCATACTTATGTAAACGCAAAAATTTCTCCTTATATTCTTCAACAGATAAGTTATATCTATCATCTTCATGCTGCTTGAAAGAGTAGAATTCCATTTTCTTTTCCATTCGATAATGTCGAGAACAATAACGATTCTCTGCTTGCTCTCGAAATTCTTTCCAGAGGATCGGACCTTCACGTGTTCTTGTCTGTATGTAAGATTTCCACCACAGTTTTGCGACTCCTCGCAGATGCAGAATTGCCACCTTTGCTTTTGATTCCTCACTAAATACGCGCAGGTCAAAGAAATCTTATAGTTCCTCAATCCATGCTTCAAGATCCTCTCCAGTTTTCTTCTCACCATCAAATTCATTTAATTTTGCTCTTTTGAACACTTGCTTGAGTGCAGATTCACCTGCATCATCATCCTCTTCATGTTCACGTTGTCGTCTAGCTCTACGTGCGTTTGATGTGCCTGCACCATTACCACCTTCAGCATTGAGGTCCATAAAAGCATTTGCAATAGCCTCTTTTTGTTTGTTGGATCTTTCTTTATGTAATTCTGCATTCAATCTACGGATAAGCTCCTCTTATTCTTCTATCTTCTTCTTCAAAGCCTGCATCTTGTCCCGGAATCCAACTCTGCTCTGATACCACTTGTAACAAGTCTCCTAAACTTGAATCACAATCTCACACAGAATAATAGGTTTTGACACCACAAGATATAAAGAAGGAAAACAGAGTATACGCAGAACAAGAAGAGAGAGAATTTTATTATTTGTGCGGATTTGCAAGTAGTTCTGATCTGTGTTACAAAATGTATCAGATTGCTTCAATGTGAAGCCTCATCCACCCGACCACCCCCGAGCTGATCTCAATCCCAATCTCAATCACAATCACAATCTCAATCCCAATCTCAATCACAATCACAATCTCAATCTCAATCTCAATCTCAATCTCAATTCTACAAGCCGAAAAACGATCGTAATGACTGTACGACCATCATCCTTTTCTATCTCTCAGACTTCGTCTTTTTGGGATCTCCGCCTTTCACCAGTGCACGACCAATCACGCCTTCCTAGACCCGCACTTTTAGAGTCTGCATGCTCCAAGATAGCGTCTTTTCGCATGTCTCATGCAAGACTTCCAGACCACCCATGCATCTACTTTTCATGTCCACCATAAAGAATCGTACCTGCAAAAATAGAGGTGATCCCTGCAATGCACTCACACACACATGTCAATCACCCAAAAATAACCCATATACCCATGTGCGTTTTCTAAATCCGCGAACATGAATAAGATGTATGAATGAAGGCTTCTTTTTTTTTTTTTTAAGGCTTCTTTTTTTTTTTAAAGTGTTGGAAAACGGCATTTTTCAAAACCTTGTAACTCAAAAACAGTGAGGAATCAGCTTGAGCTTGTGAGAGACAAAAATATTTGATTCTTAAATCTGTACAATAATGTTAGAGACACCTCAGGTCCAAATCTGCTTCTAGATATCACTTTTGGGCCCTGCAAAATCGAAAATTCTAGAGAGAGATGAAAAAACATGAAAAATCTCTTCATTAACCTATCTTCATGGAACCAAATGAGACATAAAACATAGGAACTACAAAAAATTCAATCAGGTACAGTTTTTCTACTAAGAGTACTCTACCTTTCTCTCATACAACACTTTTTCAGATTCCTTCATCTTCATGCTCGAAATTTACATACAAATTTCATGCGACAACTTCCTAGAGAGAGAATGTAAAAACTTATTGCTACAAAATTTTGCAGACATGATCAGAATATCCTAAACATAAAATTTCATTATTACCTACACATTTTTTTTTTTCTCGGGTGGAAAATCAATGTGGCATCTTACAGATAGATACATAGATAGATAGATAGATAGATAGATAGATAGATAGATAGATAGATAGATAGATAGATAGATAGATAGATAGATAGATAGATGGATGGATGGATGGATGGATGGATGGATGGATGGATGGATGGATGGATGGATGGATGGATGGATGGATGGATGGATGGATGGATGGATGGATGGATGGATGGATGGATGGATGGATGGATGGATGGATGGATGGATGGATGGATGGATGGATAGATGGATGGATAGATAGATAGATAGATAGATAGATAGATAGATAGATAGATAGATAGATAGATAGATAGATAGATAGATAGATAGATAGATAGATACATAGATACATAGTTACATAGAAAGATAGATAGCTAGATACATAGATAGATAGATAGATAGATAGATAGATAGATAGATACATACATACATACATATATACATACATACATACATACATACATATATACATACATACATACATACATACTTACATACATACATACATACATACATACTTACATACATACATACATACATACATACATAGATAGATAGATAGATAGATAGATAGATAGATAGATAGATAGATAGATAGATAGATAGATAGATAGATAGATAGATAGATAGATAGATAGATAGATAGATAGATAGATAGATAGATAGACAGAGAGATCGATAGACAGGTCGATAGATAGATTGATAGATCGATAGACCGATAGATCGATAGACAAATAGACAGATAGACAGATGGATAGATAGATAGATAGACAGATAGACAGATAAACAGATAGAGATAGACAGATAGATAGATAGATAGATAGATAGATAGATAGATAGATAGATAGATAGATAGATAGATAGATAGATAGATAGATAGATAGATAGATAGATAGATACATAGATAGATAGATAGATAGATAGATAGATAGATAGATAGATAGATAGATAGATAGATAGATAGATAGATAGATAGATAGATAGATAGATAGATAGATAGATAGATAGATAGATAGATAGATAGATAGATAGATAGATAGATAGATACATAGATAGATAGATAGATAGATAGATAGATAGATAGATAGATAGATAGATAGATAGATAGATAGATAGATAGATAGATAGATAGATAGATAGATAGATAGATAGATAGATAGATAGATAGATAGATAGATAGATAGATAGATAGATCGATAGATAGATAGATAGATAGATAGATAGATAGATAGATAGATAGATAGATAGATAGATAGATAGATAGATAGATAGATAGATAGATAGATAGATAGATAGATAGATAGATAGATAGATAGATAGATCAAACAGTAGTCATTCGGCAAGTAGGAGCAAAGGTCTTATCAAAATCAATGCCTCTTTCTTGAGCATAACCCCTTGCAACAAGCCTAGCCTTGTACCTATCAATTGCTCCATCAGGTTTATGCTTCAACTTGTATACCCACTTAGTGCCAATGGCCTTCTTGCCAAGAGGCAAGTCACATAAAGACTAGGTACCATTTATCATGATAGCATCATGTTCAGATTGCATTGCAGCCATCCAATGTTCAAAATTTTGTGCTTCATCAAACTAAACAGGCTCAATGTCATCATAGAGACTACAGGCAGTCATAGCATAGCAATCTGATGCAAAAGAGGCACTATGAGATCCTGATCGAGTATGATATGACACAGGTGCATCTAATTTGTTGTCACGCAAAGTCTACTCTAGCCATTTTGGTATAGTTTTTGCCTTCTCAATATCAGTCCTCTCATCAACAAGTGCATCATACAAATCTACATCAGAAATGGAATGATCTGCATCATCACATGAAACTTGTAAAGGCTAAGAAGTTGCCTCATTAGGACCAACACTAGACTGTCCGCCTATAAAAAGAGGCGACAAAGTATCATACATGTCTTTGGAGCTAACAGATGTCTCCTTCGTACATGAAAGTAAAGGCTGAACAACATCATGGCTAACCAAAATGTGTTTAGTCTGTGGATGATACAGATGATAGCCTTTGCTTTCAGAACTGTACCCAACAAAAATACATTTAACTGCTTTATCATACAATTTCTTGTGATGTTCTTCAAGCACTAATGCATATGCCAGATAGCCAAAAACATGCAGATGAGCAATAGATGGCTTGCGACAATGCCAAGCCTCATATTGAGTGATAGACTGCGATGCTTTAGTGGGACACTTGTTAAGTACATATGTTGCACACATGACAGCCTCAAGCTAGAAACTATGTGGTAAAGCCTGACTCTTGACCATACACCTCGCCATCTCCATGAGTGACTTGTTCTTTCGTTCAGCAACTCCATTTTGTTGAGGTGTATACGGCACTTTACACTGATGTTTTATCCCACGTTCAGCCAAAAATACATTAACACTAGTTTGGTACCAAAACAAGACACTTAAGTGTCCTTTTTTGGCGATTTTCCAAAAAATCACACACCTTCTACAAAGAGAATCTGAGAAAATCTTTTAACATACATATTAAATATAATTTAAACGTTAATCCAAAATTATAAAACACAATAAACCATGTTTTGTGTTCATGTAAATAGCCTCTCAAGATGCTATGGTAGTGAATGGGATGAAAATTCCTAATCAAATGTATTTTTATCAAAAGCAAAAAATCCATCATATGAAATAAAATATTATTCACATTCCTTGAAACATAGATAAGATAGTATGAACCTCAAATTCACTTAGAAAAATCATTTCAATTCAAATAAAATCAATTATTTTGACTTTGTACACCAAAAACATCAACTAGTTCTAAAAATGGTTCAAACAAACTTATGGCAATCCATAGAGGTGTACAATGCCAACAATCAAACAAGGTATGAAGACAAAAACCAAGGTATACACATATAAAATCGACTGCTATGACTCTAGTCACCAAAAACAAAAAACGAAAGCCTACATATATGACTCAAAAGAATTTATGGACATCATCCAAGGTGTACACATTCAATTTACCAAGTAGAAAATGTGTGATATAACAAACCAAAGCTTACATATATGAGGCAGAACGGAGGGTGTCCATTTTACATGCTGATAGATTTTTAGCCAAAACCAAAAAAAAATTGGAGCACATGAACACTTCGGACTTTGCTTTCAATGGATATGCCCATGCATGCCTGGAACAATCATCAATGAAAGTCACAAAGTAAAGATAGTTCCCAAAAGAGGGTGTCTGCATAGGACCATAGACATCATTGTGAACAAGCTACAATTTGTGAGTAGCTCAAACTGAACCATCTTTTGGAAAGGAGGAACGCTTCATTTTGCCCAAAATGCTGCCTTCAAAAACATGTTTTTCGGGTGCCTCAAGTTTGGGCAAAGAGGACACCATTTCATATTTTTGCACGCGTAGCAAACTAGCAAAATTCAGATGACCAAAGCGTGCATGTCGAAGCTTTGCATCTGAAATAGCAAAAGAATCATGTACTGCACATTCCAAAATTTTCATAGTCTATGAGCTTATACATCCCACGACATAAAATGCCAGAAGCAATAATCACAACACCATTTGACAGATCATGAACTCTACACATGTTATCAACAAATTTCACAACCAAGCTAATCTTGGCTAATGTAAAACTGATAACAGATTTTTCTTGATCCCTAGCACAAATAAAGCATCTGATAAATTGAAAGAACTACCATCAGCAATAGTCAAAATGATCTTACCAACTCTCATGATAGGATAAGAGGAGTTGTTGGCACATGTGATAGTATTCCCCATAGAGGTAGGCTTGAGTGAAGTGAAGAAATTATGTTGCGAGGTAATATGTTTGGTTCCCACACTATCAAAGTACCATACATCTGAGTCTATTGCAGACATCCACTGTTCAAGAGAAGATGGGTCAAAACTTCAAATAGTAGTAAACAACCATTCTTTATTTTGCACAAGATTAGCAAACTCTATTTTTTGTGTAGAGGCCTCTGCAATAACCATACCAGCCTCTTTTTGCTTTGCCTCTTTTGCAGACAGTTTTGGATAGTTCTTTATGACATGATTGTTTCCTTTACAGTACTTACAAAAGAGCTTCTCCTTTTCTGATTTCTTCTCATCTTTGTCTTCCTTCTTCGAATGTGCAGCATTTGCAGATTTTTGCTTACTAGTAGATGAGCTCCATTTACCTTTTTTGACTAGCCAAGAAAGCCTGATCTGCAACATGCATAATGGACCTGTTCTACCTAGATTGATCCTCCTGCAACAGAACAGAGACTAACTCCTCAAATGACAAGGAATTTGGATTGCCTTTCATCATCAAATGAAGAGTAGAAGCAAAACTCTAATATGAATTAGGAAGACCATTCAGAACGGTCTGCACAAGTGAGCTATCTAGTATAACTTCATCAGCGAAAATCAATTGTTCCTTCAAGTCTTTGATCTTTGTTAGAAAATTTTCCATAGAATCACCTTCATTCATATGCTCACTCTCCAACTATTTTCAGAGGTAAGCAACACGAGCCTCATTCCTAGCCTAGTACAATGTGGTAAGTGTATCCCAAGCATCCTTAGCTATTTTGCAAGAGTGAATGTGAGGAATAATGGCATGTTTGATAGAAAAGGTTATCAATGCATGTGCTTAAGCATCTCTGCCATCCCAACGAATTTGCTCTACTGTAGGTGCAGCAAAAATTGAAGCACGAATAGGAAGTTGAAGAATATCAGCATCTTCAATGCCATCTGCATCAGCTTCAATACTTGTACTTGCAGGTGTAATAGGATGTTTTTCAACACCCTGCACAATGTTCCACAGTCCTTTTGCAACCAATACATGTCGCATCATATAAGCCCACAATGGGTAATTGGTACTGTCCAACTTATACTCAACAGCCAACTTATGGAATACATCACTGCTTTCAGCCATGGCCAATGTCTAAAATATGCTGATGTAGAAAAATGATTGTATCTTATTCATGTTCGCGGATTTAGAAAACGCACATGGGTATATGGGTTATTTTTGGGTGATTAACGTATGTGTGAGTGCATTGCAGGGATTACCTCTATTTTTGCAGGTACGATTCTTGATGATGGACATGAAAAGTAGATGCATGGGTGGTCCGGAAGTCTTGCATGAGACATGCGAATAGACGCTATCTTGGAGCATGCAGATTCTAAAAGTGCGGGTCTAGGAAGGCGTGATTGGTCGTGCGCTGGCGAAAGGTGGAGATCCCAAAAAGACGAAGACTGAGAGATAGAAAAGGATGATGGTCGTACAGTCATTACGATCGTTTTTCGGCTTCTGGAATTGCGATTGAGATTGAGATTGAGATTGAGATTGAGATTGTGATTGTGATTGAGATTGGGATTGAGATTTTGATTGTGATTGAGATTGGGATTGAGATCAGCTCGGGGGTGGTCGGGTGGATGAGGCTTCACATTGAAGCAATCTGATAGATTTTGTAATGCAGATCAGAACTACTTGTAAATCTGCATAGATAATAAAATTCTCTCTCTTCTTGTTCTGCATATACTCTGTTTGCCTTCTTTATATCTTGTGGTGTCGAAACCCATTATTCTGTGTGAGATTGTGACTCAAGTTTAGGAGACTTGTTACACATACACACATGCATATGCATACAAACATGCATATGCATACACACATGCATATGCATACACACATGCATATGCATACAAACATGCATATGCATACACACATGCATATGCATACACACATGCATATGCATACACAATGCATATGCATACACAATGCATATGCATACACAATGCATATGCATACACACATGTATATGCATACACACATTTGATCATATGGGATCTTCACATTGGATCATATGGGATTTCCACGTACACCTTGGGGAGCGCATGACCATGACGACTGCAAAATATATCACATATGTAATGGAGCTCTAGTCATGGATGCACTCGGGAAGTCAATGCATCAGCGCATTCGAAAACTTTGCTCCATAGAGTTTGGACATTCTGTAATGCTCAAATGGAGCGAACAGGATAGGGTTCCAAAAACTATATCACACAATCGATATATGAAGAGTACTAGCCTGCACCTGCAAATCCTATTGTGAGTTCGGAATGGATTCAGCATACGGCATGTGAGGTGATGTCTCATCGACGATCGGAACCTTGCGATGCTTTTAGAGCAGGCTTACCGAAGCCTGTTGAAGAGTGGGAATCGATTCAAGATGAGCAGCAACGTACTCCTGATCGATATCGTCAACAGAGAGATGCAGCGGCCACACGTTTGGATACGGTTGGAACGTCGCATTTAGGTAACGGTGTATATGACAGTATGCGCTACCAATTTGTAAGTATCATGTTAATTATTGAATTTGTTTGTGTTCAGCACATCTTGTATGTTCATCTAACATTTTGCATATTTATTATAGGAGTTGGCAATGGGTCATCCTCCGATGCGAACCAAAGAATCTTACCGATATCGTCATGGGTTGGTTGCACTGTTGCAAAACTGAGAGGGACGCGGTGCAATCATTTCATGGGAGAATCTATGATTAGCTAAACTTATAGCTTGATTTCGTATTTCTAGTTGTTGCTTATAAATGTCATGACAATTTGTCTCATTTTACACATGCTTTGTTGCAGGATTGCAGGTGTAAATGTTTTGATCCCCTTACACATATGTATAATAGTGCTTTGCCACAATTTTGTATTACACTCCTATGTGGCAATGATGTACCATAATTTTGTATTCGATTCCTATATGGAAGTGCTTTGTCACATTGCCACAATTTTGTATTACACTCCTATGTGGCAATGATGTACCATAATTTTGTATTCGATTCCTATATGGAAGTGCTTTCCCACACTCTTGTACATCCTTCATTTATGGAATATACAACTTTTTGTACATGATTCATGGTTCATTTTTGCTCATAGAAAATCATGTTTTGGTTACCATTAGAGTACATAACACATGTACTCGGTTTAGAGTTGGCCAGAGTGTGTTGTCTTTTGCTAAACAACATCATGCTATAGAAAAAGACAACACACTCTGCCCAAAAAAATGTGTCCAGATATGTTCGTCGGTATGGGCGTTGATACGCCCAGTAGAATCGTCAATATGGGCATCGGTACACCCAGTAGAATCGTCGGTATGGGTGTCAGTATGAGCGTGGGTATTACCGATGGTTATATCGATGCTCATACAGATGTCCATACCGACGACCATACAAGCGTTATGTTTCTGACGCCCATACCAACCACAACACCGACGTCGCGAAAAAT